>VOPJ01001486.1:31808-50755 GCA_014673585.1 Semibalanus balanoides
AATCGGACCGGCAGAAGTAGTGCCAGGATCATGTGTTTTGGGAGGACATTACGAATGCCGTTGTGCGGCGCATACTTCCTTCGTAGTTTGCGATGCAATAAAAGCGTCAGAAACGATGTCGCTGCTATATGCATCATAAATACTTAGATTGTACATATTTTGGGGCACAATCAGGTACATAAAATGAGAGGCGATACCCTCTGTCAGATAAGGTCCAACTTCCAATTAGTAAGATGATAAAAGACGTTACGCACATGGCGCCCCCGCCCCCCACGATGTTTACCTGGATCCGCCTATGCGCAATGTATTTAATCTAACCAACTAAATCAAAATAGCCCACATTTTACGGAAATATCATAACAAATAATCACGAAAAGTACATAATTGTTATCAGAAAATCGACCATTTTTCATTAACTGAATCCACCTATGATTTTCATTTTGGTACTTGTCCTTTTAATACATTGAAGACCAGTACATTGGAAGCTCAAAAACGCTTTCGGCATGAGAATCAGAGGTGACACTGGCCGCAATAACCTTTAAAAAATGTCCCGGCCTGTCCCCCATTTTTTAATAAAAAGTAAATTTCGAGGTCCAAAATGTTGGTGGTGATGTGTGTGATGTGGTGGTGGTGATGGTGTTTAACGCATCGAAATCGACCAAACGAACGGTTCTCGAGATCTCTTTGGGGAAGAATCTGCCCCCGCAGGTTAACGTAATTCTGGCCGCCCGCAGAGAATAGGGTTAACCCTCGCCCGGATAGGGGGTGGAAGCCATCCCCTCGTTTTTCGGGGAATAACTCACGTAGTGATCAACCGATTGCGATGCAATTTTCCGTAACATACTTTTCACCAATTTGACATATGCTCTAAAGATTTCGAACTTCCAACTTGCATGACCCGTGACCTATTACCTGTTTCTCAAGGTCATGTCAGGCGCAACTTCCGTTCCGTAGCATTGATCCTTGTTACATGTGCTGTTTCCGAGTTTTTGTTGTTGTTATATAGGAGCATAATCTCATGCACAGGTATTTACAGGTGGTATTTGTGGCTTCCGCTGAGATTTTGACCTCGACTGACCTTTTTTAGAGGTCAACCAAGGTCACTGACCTCCAATGATTTTAGATGACTTTATGGACTTCTGGCCATTTCTTGGATAATTTGTGACTTTTATTGCAGATCTGGGATCCATTTTACACAATTATATGTTCCACTGGGGTCATGCTCTGCCACAGGTCAAACGAGGTCACTGACCTCAGATGACCTGACATGGCCTTCTGGAAATTTTGCAGTTTATAGGACATTTTGTGACGCGGATGTCAAATTTGGCACCAATTAAGCATACTAAGGTGTTCTTTGACGGTTTTAGCTCGATCAGTATTAAATTTGTACACATTTACAATTTGATGACATTTGGATCATTGACTTGACCTCATAGGTCACCTTTTGACCAAGGACCTTACAATTGGGTGTCAATACTCAATGCCTTCTTCTCGTCACAAAAAACACGCTCATGTTTAATCGAAGCTCTAGCTCAATTAGGGGCGAAAAGCTAAGCGGGTATGTCGTACCCCCTCGTACCTGGACAGGTATCTTCCCTTACCTGGGTGAGGGTCTATACTTTATGCCGACCGGGTTGAAATTGGTCAAGTTTATTGTTAGCTTTTGTCCACCTTCGACTCATTAGGACACTATTTACCCAGGTGGTGGCACGACACGTAATCATTTGGCCATCTCATCGAAACGATACGTTTTCCACTTATCCTACAATGTTTTAACATCCACGTTTTACTCAACTGTGTCTCATCAGAGTCGAACTATAATTACTCCTACACGCTGGAGACACTTTTTTGGGTGTACCTTTAATTCTCCTATGTTAACCTGCAAGTTCACGTGACAGTTTTAGAGCAGACCATTGCCAATGCGAGAGTAGCAGAGTAATCCTCAGGGAGCCGTTCCTCGGAATGACTTTCCGCTGTCTCGATTTCTCGCACGAGTGCGAGCCGGGCTGGGTTTTCCTGAGCACGCACGGAGTAATGACTTAATTTTCGCAAACTGTTCTGGAACAGCACTCGCTGTGAAACGAATGTTTACAATCTTCGTATTTTTAACGTCTTTACTTCTATGACGTCTTTTGTGCTGAGATCAAATTAGTTTGAGCACCTTCCCATATATCTTCCCTTTCATCTTCGCTATAAAGTACCTAAAATTTCCCCTCTAAAAAGCGCCATAAGGTAACGTGATGTCAATAACAAATTATTAGCTACTGGGCAGGACTGGCAAGCCGTGGGTGGAGTCATGGATGGATCTCGTCCTTCTGCGTATGCCTTCCTGCTTGTGATTGTGGACGATAGCATCAGTGCTTTGAACCTCTCTGCTACAGAACGGCGTCGCCGGTGTCTGAGAGTCTTGTACCCTGGATACATCTTGATTCAATACTTTCTTGTCCCTCTCCTCCCGACAATAGCACCTCGCACACCCCGCGCTCACCGAGCCCTCTCCTCTTCCCAGTGCCTATCTCCCCCCGGCTGTCTACCACCTCTCCGTTCTCCGCCCTCGGCTGTTCTGACCCACCTCTCCTCCCGGCCGGCTGTTCTCACCACCTTCTCCCCTCCCGGCTCGTCTACCACCTTCTCTCCTGGCGGGCTGCGGCGTGCCCGCTGCCCCAAGGCCGCAAGCCCGGCTCCAGCGGATATGAATAGCGCCCTGAGCACCTGCTCTCCGACGACAGTGGAGCGGGCGGCCGGCGGGGCGCTGGTGCGTCGGAGCGGCACCTCCAAACACCTCCCGCTATTGATCCGGCCGCCCAACCTGTTGCCAGCGGCGTTTTCGGCCGGCCTGCCGCCGCCGTTCGGAGCGGCAGCTCACCGCTGCTACGGAGCCTTCTCCTCGGCAGATTCTCCATTCCCACGCTCCACGCGCCTGCTCCTGGACTGTGTCTGTCTGTGGGAGTCCTCGCCATCCTCGCCAGGGGAGCTCATTAATTAAGCGCTTGTCGCAGTCGTCAGCAGCTTCATTTGGCTGTTGGCCCACTGGGACAGCTCTGGAAGAGCTCAGGCAGCTCAGACGAACAGGCCGGGTTTACTGGCGCTCTGGTTCGTCCCCGGAGAGGGGGAGGAGGGGGCAGGGAGATGGAGGAACTGGATATATAATTGTCAAGAAGTGGATACAACGAAAGGCAGAGATGGTAACAGGATTAAAAACCAATGGCAAAGAGGGTTATCTTTTCCCCACTGATACATCAATAGAAGCCGTTTACCAGTGGTGCATATTGCATATGCTCGATAGCGATTGAGGAGTGGCCATCAAAGAGGTAGAAGAAAATAAGTAGAGAGTAGAGACTAGTGGTGCCAGTTTCAGAAAATATGTGTTCAATGCCCGACCGATGTCCAAGACCATGGTCAGCTGTCCGTCCGAGACTATCCGAAAATCACAGTTTGTCCGAAATTGGTCCGAAAGCAAACAAAATGTATGATATGGAATGTAAAAAAATATTTGTATCATTCCCAGTATATGCATAAGAATAAGCATTTGTGTCAAATATCGCTACAGTTAAGATATCCGAAAGCCACAATCATCATATATCCATTTATATACAGGAAAATATTAACTGATACAAAGTAATTGGGTAAGTGATTTTCACGCCAAGCCATCTTTGGGCATTGGATGTCCGAAAATGTCAAAAGAAATATGTTTTTTTCCGTCCGAAGCCGAACCGATCTTCGGACGAATCAGGATTTCCGAAAATGTTTGCACTGATTGGCACCACTAGCAGAGACCATTCTCTTCTTTAGAGACGAACAAAATTAATTTAATATCTTCATACTTGAGATTCATCTTTAACTTTTGTATGCTGCAAAAAATATTATTATATTTGCAGACTGCAGAATGCAAAGCTCTTAGATAACTGCTCGAGATCTCTCTCTCCTCTCCTCTCCCATCTCTCCTCTCCTCTCCCATCTCTCTCCCATCTCTCTCCCATCTTTCTCCCATCTTTCTCCCATCTTTCTCCCATCTCTCTCCCATCTCTCTCCCATCTCTCTCCCATCTCTCTCCCATCTCTCCCATCTCTCTCCCATCTCTCTCCCATCTCTCCCATCTCCCTTCACCCAAAAATCTCTCTCCATCTCTCTCCCCATTACTTCCTCTCGCCCATACAATACTAACCTCGCATTATCCTTCTCGCTCCAGTAGTCTCTGGCCCATCTCTCTCCCATCTCTCTTCCCAATTCTCTCTGACCCATCTCTCTCATCTCTCCACGCCTCTCTTGCCATATCTCCCAATCTCTCCCCATTCTCTCCCATCTGCTCATCCCCAGTCTTCGTCTCCATGCTCGAACCTCTCCCATTACTCTCTCCCGTATCTCTCTCCTCCACCTTCCTCTCCCCAATCTCTAACTTACAGTATTCAGCCCCTATCTCTCCCGCGCAGTCTTGTTCCCGATCTTTCTGCGTCCCATCCTCTCCTTTTATCTCTGCTGTGTCCCAGCGCATGCCGGCCTCTTCCGTATGATCTTCTGACCTCCCCCTCTCTTCCCCTAGTCTCTCTCCACACATCCTCTCTCGTGCCCCCATCCTTCTACAATCTCTCTCCCATCTTCTCTGCCCATCTCTGTTCCCCACTCTCCCCATACTCCCCACTCTCTCGCCCAGTCGCTCCCCATCCTCTCCCATCTCTTACTCCCAATCTCCTACCCGCAGTCTCCCTCTTCCATTTCTTACTTCGCCACAATCCTCCATCTCTCTCATCTCTCCGCCAATCTCCTCCCCATCCTCTCCCATCTCTCTTTGTTATCTCTCTCTCCCATTCCTCCTTCAATAACAGGCTCTAGGCCCCTCATCGCTCGGGTCGAATGGACGGCCCGGCTGCTGGGGTGGTCTTGTGTCCTATCCCACCTCGACCGCGGCGGTGGGCCGAAGCCTCGCTCGCCCATCCACTCTTGGTGGCAACAACCGTTATGCCGGCACTTAATCGCCATACGAATATAGCCGCTCAGGTGCCTCTCGCGGAGATAAGAAGTAGGTTGCCCCGGAGAACTTGGCGTCGCTGGCCGGCCTAAAGCTGGCTTCAACAAATGACGGGCTCCACCAAACCCCGGGCAAGATACGCCCACCAGCAACATTTACCGGGGGGCGTTTATGGGACTTGTTCACACATAGTCCAGGATCCCGACGTGCGTAGCAGAACCCGGCCGGTCTGTGGAGCAATACCATTACTCTTGACACATGTTAGTCTCCAGGCTCTGAAGAACTTGTAAGACTGCGAGGTGGACGGCTGCGGTGATGAGTGGAACTTCTGTCACGAGGCTGTACGGTTACTGAGCGACAGTACGCTACTGTGAACACATGACGCTGCTGGACTGGGTGACAAACTATAGTGGAGTCTTAGGCCACGAGCTCTGCCCCGACGGTATACTGACACTAAGACACGACTAAACGTACGTGAACACTTGACGCTTGCGGTGATGAGGGTTAGGCGCACAGCTGACGGTTACTGAGTACAGTGCTTACTGGAACACATGACGCTGCGTGATGAGGGGTTAGGCCACAGCTGACGGTTACTGAGGGTTAGGCACAGCTGACGGTTACTGACACAGTAGCTACTGTGAACACATGACGCTGCGGTGATGAGGGTTAGGCGCAGCTGACGGTTACTGACACAGTAGCTACTGTGAACACATGACGCTGCGGTGATGACGGTTAGGCAATAGGTACCTGACGGCTGCTGTTACTGACATGACGCCAAATCAGTTTCGTAGAGGAGGGCAGGGCGTTATTAGATGATGAATATGTTCTTGATGACCGGGTGGGGCACACAGGGTGACAGTGTCAGTCGGGCGTGTCCACACTCGGAAGGTCCATTATTGTTGTCTTTCTATATAATACAAGTATATATAATTACCCATAATTATCGGGCTTGGCTGATCGCTGACAACTATATACCTTACATCCTATTTTGCTGGGAGCCTTCTTTATTTACAAATGATGCTCAATTTGGATTTAAGACCAGGACATTCCACCACTCTTGCTACTTATGTGTACCTTAAAAAAACAATTAACCACTATACTAAGTTGGGCAGTCCGGTATATGCCTGCTTTCTCGATGCGAGCAAAAGCATTTGATAGAGTATGTCATTCAAAACCTCTTTCGAAGTAACTAGTCTGATAGATGGAGAGTTCGCTTGTCATTCCTACCTGGGAAAACTTCACTGAGCTGCGTATAACAGGAACGCCAAAAGATGGGAGTTGAAAGTGGGCAAAACGTTTTGCCTCCGATTCATTCTCTGTTTGAAAATGGTGTTACGTCAAGGTGGCATCCTCTCGCCCCTTTACTGTTTCAATGATATTATATTGATGAACTCCTCTGTAGCTGCGGTTGTCCCTCTTGATGTCACATTGACCGCAATGTTCTGTTAAGTGTGCTTCTGGCCTAGTGCGGGACGACACTTGTGCTGCTTCAGCCCCACATCTAGGGGCAGGTCATGGAAGAGCTAGTTAAAAAAGTGTTGAAAACATTTGCATTTTTTGTGTCAAGGGACATGCCAAATTCAATGCACAAAAGACTGTTGCTGTATGGCTATTTCAATCGCTCAACGCACCAATATGAAATATCCACCACATCTTGAACTAGTGTCCCAGCCCCACATTATCTCTGTTGAATGGCCCAAAATAAAGCTGGGTCCCTGGGTTCGATCCAGTATTAAATATTGTTAGGGTCACATATTTGACATCCCAATGCTCAGGCTCGGATGGTGACATCTCGCTAGGATAAAGCGGCAGCTTTTGGTGACTATTAGTGTGTATAATGATTATGTGCTAGGGTTTAGGCGCGATTTGCCAGCAAGGTATATCTCATCAGAGCTGTTTAAGCCTTCTGTCTTGGAATTATGTTATTGGCTTTGTGAGCTGTGGGACATACTTAGGGACAAAAAGGGGCCTTTCCCGGTGAACTGTGGTGTGGGCGTAACCATTATTGCATCAAAAGGACTTGTTAAGGTGCCCCAGTGTGGACAATGGAAATCATGCTCTGTGTCAGGCCCTCATTGCTTCTTCCATTGTCCTATGCTAGTTGCTTGGCAGACAACTCTGTTTTCCTCAGGAGGCTGCTCGTTCTAGTGAAAAACTCTATTCATTTCAGGGCCCGTGAGTGCAAGTGTTTGTAGGCCATAGTGCATCATATCTTAAAACGCATCTCCCATACTACGGACGAGAGTATCAACTAATCGCCCTGAACCTCCCAGGTGGCCGGGAAAACATTGATATTGTCAACATTTTTACGCTCAACGCCTTTTAATTCGGATCGTTGTTCAGCGGATAACCTGAACCAAGACCAGTCCCTGAGTGGCTGAAGGGGCCTTTTGCATTTTGCCCTGGCTATTAGTGTATGGACTATTGTTGTCTTTCTATATAATACAAGTATATATAATTACCCATAATTATCGGCTTGGCTGATCGCTGACAACTATATGCCTACATGTATTTTGTATAGCCTTCTAATAGCTGTTTGTTTGCACCTGCCAGGGGTTTCGCCACAGGGGACGGGGACGTGTTCCCCATTTTCTAGCCAGCTGGGGATTACTCCCTCCCCTCAAAAAAAGAAAAGACATGACTAGCAAGATTGCTATAAATCAGTGTGTATGTTCAGCTGTTCTCATTATTCCCACACGCTAAATAACTTTTACTGACGTCACCCAACCCGCTCAACAACTTTCGCTGACGGCGGCCTAGAGAGAAGTATTTGCCCCCTCCCCCTATTCGAAACCTAGATCCGCCACTGCTGGTGGTGACCACTTGGCTTCTCTGTATCAAAGGAACAGGACCCTTCACCTCGATCAAATAATCCCCTGACGCCTGCCTACCTGGCTGCTGTTTATTGTCAGCAATCTAGCACTGTGCTACTCCGTTACAACATTGCTGCTGTAGCTCAGTGTTCTGACGAGTGTCGATGTCTGTTCACAGCCGCACCACCGGTGGACAGCTCACACCTGTCGCCGCCCGGAGTCAGGTTCAACAACAAGAAGCAGCCGCTGATGAAGGCGCGCTCGCTGCCCGATATGGAGCACAGGATGAAGAAGCGGCAGAAGCTGCTACTGTGAGTGCTGCACGCCCGACCTTCCGAAAGAACATATCCTGTATATTCCTTAACTCTGAGTGACCAAGTATCCTGGAACGTGCTTTTCCCTAGCCGGCTTAGCTCATGCAGCATGCATGCATGATGTTTTCGCGTGCAGATCTTGAACATATATTTTTGTTCATTCATGACATTATAACAGATACTCATTACGCTAAAACCTCAGTTTAATATCAGACCACTTGCCAAGTGTCTGATATTAAACTAACATTCTTGCCAAGCCCGTTGTCCAGAGCACGTTACATGTGTGTGATTGACTCATTAAGTTACAATGGACAATACTGTCCAATTACGAGTGTCCATTAAGGGTTAACGACATGTTGTCCAAAGGACGCTGCGAATACATTCCGTGTGCTAATGCAATTGGTGGCGATATAGAAACATGTGTCCCCTAACTATCCTAGATTGATTTAATGGCGGTCAAAATGATTGGACCAGTCTGTCTTGTGACGAGGAGCCGCCAGTATCCAATTACCTTTTTGCCACTGCCGAAAACGACAAGTTGATTGTGTTTGTTCAAGGAAAGCGCAATTAATCATCCGGACCGTCTGATGGTAAGAATGAGCCGTCGGTGTTTCCGACATTACAAAAGTTCCACTGGCCCAATGACACAATGAAGTCAAAAGTATGAAGGGATGCAAATTGAGACATTATCAAGCTGTCCTGATCCTGATAGCCGGAGAAGTTTTGGCAGGATTTGGAATTTCATCTTTTATTTTACTAAGATTGCGCAAATATTATATTTTGTCGAAGGAAAAATGGCATGCAACCAGGGACTTAAAAATAAATTTTCATTTAGTGATTTGCAGGTGAAAAGCAAGATATTTGCTTAACCTTCAAAATACTATTGATTAACCCGGCATGATAAGGCTGGGGTCTCAGCCGAACGCCGAACGGCGGGGGGGGGGGCGTTTTTCGCCCTCCCTCGTTATCTTCCGAACCAATAACAGCAGCGAAACGCAAAAGACGACAATCGAAAGCTCTTAATGATAATAATATAAAGCACACGCGAAATTTTCCCAATAAGGTCACATGTCAGATCGGTCACAGTCAGGTCAAAGGTCAAATGTTAGATATTTGAGTTTCGGGGCCATACTTTCAATCTAAAGCCTTATATTGAGACTTTTATCGCACAAAGTGCTCTCAAAGGTATGGTGAATCTCCCACATAAGCGAAAGGGAAATTGTAAGCATAGGTGAAGGCCAAGATCAGGTCGAATCAGGTCTTTATTGACAAGAGGTTATGCGACACATGTTTTATGGATTTTCTTACACATATAATTCGATTGGAGCAGCCATTGCACACCTGGCTCGATGTCAGTCATTTTAGGTCAATATTTGAAATTGTGATAAATATATAAATAAATACCAAAAGCGTTATGATTATAAACCAGTTTTGTCTCAGAAATACAGACTGGAGTCGATATATTTTCTGTTAATCTAGGTAAAAAAAAACGTTCTTAAAATAAACGTTCGATGAGTACTGTTACTCAGCCGAGCCATCAGTCATTCAAAAATGCAGAGATTACGTTGAAATTTAGTTTGATCACTGTACACATGTGACTCTCTTATATATCTATTCCTGTGTGTTTTTGTTTTAATATGAAAAATGCTGTTTTTGAGGTCATTTTTCCCGTATTTATTTGTATTTGGAAAGGATATTTTTCTCTTATCAGAGACAGGCATTTTCTATCCTTTGTTTTTGGCTGTATTTGGACTCTTTTTTATTGCATTTGGTTTATAAATGACTTTTTTACAGCCTGTTAGAGTTTAGCTGATATTTGAGCCAAGCTCTGTGTATTGACGTCACTTAATTTTATATAACTCGGTTAAAAACAATGCACTGAAGACGTCAAGTTGATTTAGGAGAAAGTACCTACCTGCAGTTTCGCGTTGGTAGCTCTGTTCGTTCTTGAGCTATTTAGAAAATCCCTGAGGGAGGGGGAACATTTTTCGCTCCCCCTCCCTCACCCAATGGCAGGTTAAAACAATCCATGAGCTGACTCACTAAGGCGGTAGGGAACTCGCGCAAAAATGGCCTGTAATTTGAAAAATACTGATTTATTCCATTTTGTTTGAAACCTAACCAAAATGTTTGCTCGATGATAAACTGATTTTGACACAATAGCAAACTCACTTTGGAATGTTTCCTTAAATTGTGTTATGGATGTTATCAGACCGGGCTAGTAAGCTGGCATTTTCCATGTATAAAGGAAACAAACTTGGATACACCTAAACAAGCCAAGATATCGTGACCAGATGCGACAATACCCATCTTTCTCCCACAAGAATACGGGAAATGAACTGTCTTGTGAGTCTTTGGTGTAGCCCTGTAATGATATCATATTTTCCAAATGCCCCGTGTCTCCTGCAAGAGTGGCCACCGCCCCACGGGAAATTCTCTCAACGATTGGCAACGAGACACAGTTGAATGCCGCCAGCGCAAATGAAACAGGCGCCGGACGCCGACATTCTCCACAATAAGCGCTCCGTACCGGCCGGCTAGTGGCCTGGGACGTCCCGCGCCGTCGTTTTCCGACGATCTATGGACGGTGCCGGGTGACGAAACTTCACCTACCTGTCACTTCTTCTCTTCTCTCTCTCTCTTCTTCTCTCTTCTCGTCTACTTCTCGTCTCTCTCTCGTTGCTCTTGACTCTCTCTCTTTGTTCTCTCTCTCCTTCTCTTCTCTCCTCTCTCTCCTCTTCTCTTCTCTCTCCTCTCTCTCTCTCTCTCTCCCTCTTCTCTCTTCTCCTTCCTCTCTCTCTCTTCTCTTCTTTTTCTATTTGTGAAATTCTTTATTTTTTGTGTTTTTGTGTGTCTGCGTGTTGTTATTGTGTTTGATCTTTTGTTTTTTATTTATGTTTTGTTTCTCTTGTTGAATGTGTCTTTTTGGTTTTTTCTTGCTGAATCGCTTTGTTTTGTGTTTTTTTGGTGATGGTGTTTATGTTTTGTAGATGTGTTGTGGTTTGTTTATTTTTGGTGTTGTTTGTGTGGTGATATGTGTGTTGTTTGTTTATTTTTGGTGTATTGTTGTGATGTGTTCTTTCTGGTGTGTGTCGCTGTGCTCTCGTGTTCGGTATTATTTGTGCTTATGCGTACGTGTTTTTGTGATAGCTTTTTTTGGTTCCCTTGTCTATTTTGTCTGTTTTCTTGTTTTAGTGTTTGTTTTAGTTGTTTCTTTTTTGTTCTCTCTCTCTCTCTCTCTTTGTCTGCTCTCTTCTCTCTCTTTCTCCCTCTTCTTCTTGCTCTCTCTCTCTCTCTCTCTCTCTCTCTCTCTCTCTCTCTCTCTCCCGGCTCCTGCAGCACAGCGAGGCAGAGTCTCTCTCTCCCGGCTCCTGCAGCACAGCGAGGCAGAGTTACAGACAGAGACGATGACTCGCCATACTTTGTTTCGCAGGCTCCGTGGCGAGATGCGCTCCACCTCTGAAACCAAGTTCGATGAGACGGCACTGGCCAAGGCCCGGAATCAGGTGTACAATCTGCCATACATGGTGAGTCACGCTGTCTGCCTCAGCGAGGCTCAACGGTACACAATCCAACGTGAAAGGCTCGGTCCGTTTTCTTATCACCGTCATACGTGGTCTCAGTGCGATTTTGAGCTGTGTTGTTTCCCCGTGTGATGCGGAGACTTTGGCGTAATCTCGTCCAAAGCTCTCCAATTCCAGCGGTCATCCTACTTCCGAAAGGAAAACTTTTAAAGCGAAATAATATATATTTTTTCGTTCTGTGAGAGTTTAATGCTGACGCCGCTCCTTTGACGATTACTTTTTTGTATTTTGATTGCGCTTTTCATTAGAATAGTCGTCAAATATGTGCTGCGTGCAGCACGCGAAAGCAAGCTTTCATTTCCGGGCTGCTGGCGCTGTACCGGCGCCAGACGGAGAGGGGGAGGGGAAGGGAGGAGGTCAGAGGGGGAGGAGGAGGACATAGGGGGAGGACAGAGGAGGAGGAGGAGGACAGAGGGGAGGAGGAGTAGTAGGACAGATGGAAGGAGGAGGATGACAGAGGGAGTGAGAGAGCGGACAGAGGGGAGGGAGGAGGACAAAGGTGGAGGATGAGGAGGACCAGAGAGGAGTAGGAGGAGGGAGGACAGATGGGGAGGAGGAGGAGGAGGAGGGAGGATGGGACAGATGGGGCAGGAGGAGGAACAGAGGGGGAGTAGGAGGAGGGACAGCAGGGGAGGAGGAGGAAGAACAGAAGGGGGAGTAGGAGGAGGACAGAGAGGGAGGAGGGATGAGGACATAGGAGCGAGGAGTAGGACAGATGGGAGGAGGAGGAGGACAGAAGGGGGGTAGGCAGGAGGAGGAGCATAGGGCGACAGAGGAGGAGGAGGACGAAGGGAGGAGGAGTTGAGGAGGAGGACAGATGGGGAGGAGGAGGAGGACAGAGGGGGAGTATGAGGAGGACAGAGGGGGAGGAGGAGGAAGACAGAGGGGAGGAGGAGGAGGACAAGAGGAGGAGGAGAGACAGAGAAAGGAGCGGAGGAGGAGGACAGATGGGGAGGCAGTGAGGAGGACAGAGGCGGGAGTAGGAGGAGGACAGAGGGGAGGGGAGGAGAAGACAGCAGGGGGAGGAAGGAGGGGGATGCAGGCGAACATAGGTCGTCAGGAGTCAGCCAGCCGACCGCGCTGGGCTCGGCGCTGCTCGCCAGGCCCGGGATTCGCCCAGTGACGAACAGCCTCCATATTTCACGCAGACCACTTTAACCGCGGCGCCGCACAACCGGGCCAGTTTTATTGCCACACCTAAGTCCACGCTATCGATCATTTCCCGAGAGTCGGCCCACTTTTTATGGCGGTGCATTCCTATAATGGTGCCTACTGATCACGTTGTGGGAAATTGGTCTGCTATGTCATCTGGGGAGCTCTCATTTCAACAACTGTAACCATTAGTTACAGTCCAACAATTATTAGCAGGTGATTACCTTTTACACGCTGCCTTCATCATATATAATATATATATATATAATATATATATATATTAATAATAATATATATAATATATATATATATAATATATCGTGCTTTATAAGCGTAGTTACCTGCTACAGTTACACCCTACATACCATTTATGCTTCCAAAATGGACTGTCTCATCCTTGTTGTTTCTGGATTGATAGAAGCGCGTGTTCCCCGACTTTCGAGTAATTTAATTGTCTCGCACCCTGCCCATCGTTAACACCCGTTTTCGTCCCTTCCAGAACCCACAGAACAAGTCTGTGGCGAAGAGTTTCCGCTACATGCGTCGGAAGCCGACAATCATCGCGTTCAAGACGCCGTCCTCGGACAAGCTGGCCGTGAACGCCGACGACAAACCGCCGAAGAAGGAGAGCCGCGAGGCCAAGATGGAGGAGGGTCGCTTCGATGCGGTGGCCATGACCGAAGGCGACGCCGTCAAATACCCGGTCGGAAAACCACTGGAGGTGAGCCATACCCGGTCGGAAAACCACTGGAGTTAGCCATCCAGCTGATGAAATGGTTTTCGGTATATGAATAGAGGGGGGGGGGGGCAAGGCGGGGGGAGGGGGCAGCAATGGTGACGGATCGACTTCGCATTATCGTGTGCCCGGAGTGACTCGAATGCTGCGGTCAGGTTAGGGCGGTTCGAGAGGACCCTGGAGTCGCTTTCGAGCGGACCTGGAAGATCGGTTCGTAGCGGACTTGGAGGGCGGATTCGAGCGGACCTGGAGTCCCAGGCCTATTGTGAACTGCTCCTGGCGCGCTGCCTGAGTGTAAAGGTTCTGCTTCCGATTGATCCAGATCAGTGCTATATAAGAACCCTGTGTAGTCGACAGGACAGTTCTGTTTTGGTGTCGTCTCTTGCTCCAAAGCTCACCCGACTGGTCCTGCCGGTCATTGTGGTGTCTCAAGCCCAGGCTAGGGAACAACAACTTCGTTGCTGGGCAGATGTCCCACCAGCACAATCCACCAACCGAATCCGGTCTTACAAGTGTTGGCGAACGGTCGCCTTGTTTGATCGATCAATGTCACACACAGCTGGAGCAAATATTGTGCATCGACAGTCGTTACGAGCCACGCCACTGTAGATGTTTGATGCATTTCGTCAAGTGTTTTTAGAAGATAAAGTGTCTTACAGAAAGGTTGATGTGTATTATGTCGACAACAAAAAAAGTAAAACCCAGACGAATGAGAAGCCATCTTATCCCAAACCCAAACAGATCAATTTTAAAACTATAATAACTAGTAACGACAGTCACACCTGGCCGATTTTCTTAGTCCACTTTTTCCGGTTGTCATTTTTCACGGGTGGTGATGACAACTTATCTTGGTTGGAACGCCGGGACTTGAACCGATTAACGTCGCACATGGTTGAACTTCAGCTCGTACTTACTCAGACTAGTCGGCTAGTCGGCTAGTCTGCAGTGAAAAATTAACGTAACCTTGCTGCACTATTTCGGAAATATTTAAGCCTTTTACGCAACAGACAATATATAGAAGGTATAAATTCATTTGAACCTCAGAAGACTGCAGACCTTGGCGCGTTAGGCACTTTTTATATATTATTTCCGTATCGTGCTTATAAAAAATGTCCACATTGTTCCAGAAGTTTCCCTTCACATTTCACCTTTGCCAGGTACACTCCGGTAAGCGCCATCTTTGCAGTCACTCAATCTCGCCCTGTCCGTCGATGCCGGCCAGGTCCCGTGTAACTCGCGCGCCGCTCTCCAGAAATGGATAAGCCGTAATATTGACCCCGCCTGGTGAGCAGACTGCCCGGCGGTGGCGGCCGCAGAGCCTCTTGCCCCCATCTCACCAGGCGCAGCTGCCAGCACACCGGCCTCAGCTGCCAGCACACCGGCTGCAGCTGTCAGCTAGAGTTCGACATGGCTGCTTTTTTCCTTGGCCTAGCCGCTCCACAGCCATGGCATCACAGCCACAGCCAGCCACAGCCACTACCAAATGTAAATGGCTGGCCGTTTGAGCCCCAGGCACATGGAGGATTTTTGGTAAATTCATATTTATTTTTTATTTGCCGTCATGCTGTTATGACAACATGCCAAGAGCTTCTAATTAATCATATTTGGTTTGACAACGACGCACAAGAGGAATTTGGGGGGATGCAAAATAAAATCCCAAGGTAGAGCTCATGCAGCCACAGCCAATAGCCACAGCCTCGATGATCTAGAGATTTTCCAGTCCGCCCCACCTCCATTTAGCCCATGGGTTCGGCAGCACATGGGGATAGCCGCCCCATGTAGAACTCGACTGTCAGCACACCGGCCGCAGCTGCCAGCACACCGGCTGCAGCTGTCGGCACACCGGCCGCAGCTGCCAGCACACCGGCCGCAGCTGTCAGCACACCGGCTGCAGCTGCCAGCACACCGGCCGCAGCTGTCGGCCACACCGGCCGCAGCTGCAGCACACAAACTTCTGACTGAGCATAATCCACCGCTTCTGACGGAGCATAATCCGACGCTTTTAATTATGTTGCCGGCTGACACTGACGCGAGACACGGCGTTTGTTGCGGCGTGCTGAGCCGGCTCGACTGGCCGCGGCTGAATTTAGCTGTGGAGCTGTGGAGGGGCGTGGTTGAACCGCAGAACTGGCAGTGAAGAATCGCGCAGGGCGGTAATCACTGCCCTGGGAACCATCCGGCGATTCTGGCACGGTCCGACTATCTCTGGTTCTCCAGAGCGCGCCGCGGCGATGGCTGCTTAACGGCTGCGGGGATGAGATGCATATTTCATGTCGTGTAGGCAACTTTCCACTCAGCAGAAAACTAGTCTGATGTATTCTGTGTCTGGCTGAACTCGGTATAATTGTTCGCGGACACCATAGGGCTCAGAGATCCGGGATGCAGAGCTATATTCGTTCTATATGATGGATGGCCGTAACAAGCATTGCGCTTTCTGCTCATATATTTTTCCTATCTGACGCTGACTATTTCGTTTTAGTATTGTATTTGTACTTTGTATTATTTATGGTCTCGCAGCCTACTGCGATCATTTTTGGGTAAATGTTTGCTTGCATTATGACAGCAATCTACAAAGATAAAAATTGGTTCTTGCGCAATGCGCATGAATCATAACTTGCACTATCACAGTTCACAGATGCCCTTTAGCGCTTCGGCACCACAGGTGTACTACGGTACAGCCTACCTATCACAGATGCACTGCGGTACAGTCTACCTATCACAAAGGTGCAGCGACACATTATTCCTCCTATCACAGGCTCACTAGTCAGTGCAGCGTAGTTTTCTCATCACAAAGGTAAAGCAGCGTGGTCTTCTCACTACAGGCGTGCTGCTGCGAAATATCACTGCATTTCGTATGCGCTCTGCGCCTCAGTTTAGTTACATTCATTTCCCATTTCGCGCGAACCCACGCCGCAGACACACATATTTTCAGCTCGTGATCACACCGGTGAATTTCTCTATAATTATTGGTCATGCGCCATGAGCCTACCATTCGAGGTCATTGTGCTGGGTGTATACCCTGTAGGTGGTACTCGAGCGCCAGCTTGGACCACCTGGCATCCATTAGGCTGATAGCAGGCCTGGCTCCCAGGGCGACTGCGATACCTGGGGATGCTCGGGCAGTCGGAGATGCCTCGCGTGACTCTGCTAATCGGAGGAGACTGGCAGATCCCGAATCTGGGGTTGGGGATGCTGGGGAGGTCATGCAACAGCTGAGTCTCGACCTTCTCGGCAGTCTGCCGTCTGATCCCGACTGAGTATGATCGATGGTCGCACGACACTGGCTCTCGCCGACAGTCTGCGAATCATTACTCTCCATTCGTTGGTCTCCGGGCCGCCTCCCAGGCCGCCGGGCCGGGTCAGGCCGTGCTGGGCGGCAGGCAGTGGGTTGTGCCTCTGCGCCGGCCAGGTAAGCCTGGCGGCGGCGGCGGCGGCGGCGGCGGCGGCGGCGGCGGCGGCGGCGGCGGCAGCGGCAGCGGCAGCGGCAGCGGCGGCGGTGGTGGCGGCAGCGGCGGCGGCGGCGGTGGCGGCGGTGGCGGCGGTGGCGGCATGCTCAGACCGCCACGCGCCGGCCTCTCGCGGGAGATAAATGGTCCGTCTGCCGGCGTATCTGGTACTGTCCGAAGGTGAGCCGGAAGGCTGGCCTTGTTCCCTCAGCTCCCGGCTCTGATCGATGGCTGAGGCAACTGCTAGGGAAGCTGCAAATTATGTTTATTTTAAATTTACTTTGGTACGGATGGCAGGTAGCAGACCACTGATTGGTTTCACAAGCCAATGCTGCTGCTCTACTGAAATGTTCCGGCCCGTAGTATTAACGTTATTTACTAACTTATGTGTGATGGAAGTTGAAACTATCTGCATACTGGTTATTAATGCAACTTTTTTGTAACGATTTAATCACATTTCATTTAAAAAATGATGAAATCACCGTTTGATTAATTCATAACAATTAAAAAAAAATCCGATTCAAAGAATAAAAACAAATGTTAATTCATTCACGTTTGATTTAACTTCGAAACAACATTTTAAAATATTTTGATTCAATTAGCCTTGTTTCTATGCAGGCACTGGCGGATCCAGCCGTTAGTTTTTTTTGCCAACTTTTTTGGTAAAAGGGTATCTTATTTTTTTCCTCGGATTTGGGCCGGTCATCTTATTTTGGAATTAGAGCTTTAAAAAATCATTTTTCGAGAAGAAAAAAACGCGATACTATTTCAGCAATTATGCTAACAGAATATACACATAAGCAGTAATAACTTTATCTGAAAGCTTACTCGCAGGGGCGTCGCATTTTTTTTTTTAATTTGGGGTCGGCTGAAATGACGGGAAAAACGTCTTTGTAGCAGTTCAATTGTATTTCCATGTTATAGTAGGTACCTTAAGTTATTTAGCGCCACGAAGCGGCGCAATTTTTACGGGTTTGCCTGATAAAACCCAGAAATTCAGCGTGGCCCTCCGGGCCTTGTAGAGGATAAATGTGCTAACATCTACTTTTCAAAATTCAGCGTACGACCGAACCGAAGACGATGACGATGGCTTCGTTTGACATGACTTCGTGTGACAATGGCTACCGATGTGACACTGCGAAAGACGTATAACAAAAGTATGGAAACGACATTTTTATATTGAACCAGACCATGAATTGGGCCAAGCTCAGGTATCCTTTTAATGGTGGCACACCTTGTATGATGACAAATATTGAAATGAAGGTAGTTCTTCATATACCTACATTAGTCTCCGATAATAAATACGAATGACCATGGAAGTCAGCTACTCGACAGTAGGGTGACCCCTTTTGACAACTTTTGTTCCGCATACACGATATTCTGGACATCATTCGAGCGCTTTCACATGCTGAGTTCATCTAAAACCACTTTTGACTCTCAAAATCGAAAAATTCGTTGCCCGCGCCACAGCGTTGAATATTCTTAGACGCCAAATTTTGCATATTTTAGGCTGTACCTCCGACACAAAGCGTTATTCATCGCCAAAACCACTGTAGATATATAGATGCATCATTTATACACTACCTTGCAATTTTTGAAGATCTTCCCGTCATTTGTTTTTCCATGGCAGCTAAATCTAAAGGGCAGGTTTGGGCTTAGTTCCTAATTTTGTTCATAGATGGCAGCACCAGATCACTTGCTGTCTCCGACTTTACTGGCTCATTATTTTAGCCATAGTTGTTTTGAACCTGAATTAGCACCACTGGCGGGTGAACAACAATCAACAGCAGCTTTTCGATCCAGGGAATGAATCATTATCAACAATAAACAATCAATGAAGAACAATTTAGCAATTAAGCAGCATGGCTGTATTTACGGACCAACTCGCTGTACGATGTACCGCACATTTCGCACTACGTCGATGTATTTTGGTGAA
>VOPJ01001487.1:0-25595 GCA_014673585.1 Semibalanus balanoides
TTTTTTACTTTTTGCATTTGACTTCTTGCGTTTTTGACTTTTTGCACTTTTGACTTTCATCCCTTTTTGACTTTTTGCCAATTTGACTTTGCATTTTACTTTTATCTTTTTTACTTCTTGCCATTTTACTTTTCTATTTTTGACTTTTTGCTGCTTTGACGTTTTGCTTTTTACTTTTGTCCTTTTGACTTGTTGTCCTTTTGACTTTTTGCATTTGGCTTTTTGCCCATTTGACTTTATGCCGTTTTGACTTTTTGCCGTTTGACTTTTAGCCGATTTGACTTTTTGTCCTTTGACTTTTAGCCGATTTGACTTTTTGTCCTTTGACTTTTTCACATTTGACTTTTTGTCCTTTGACTTTCTTGACTTTTGACTTTTTGTCCTGTAATCTTCCCCGCGCCCGGAGACGGTAGCCGGCTAAAATTAACAATGCCAGACGCCCAAGCGGTCGCGGGGCTCGTCTCCGGCGGCCGGCGCGGCGTGGCTGCCGGGCGAGTTGGAGGGTTCGTCGGGTAAAGGCCAAAGGGAGCAGCGCCCAGCTGATTGCTCCTGGCGCAGGAGTTTTAGTCTGCTGTGTAGAGCGCCAACCGGCGGCGGTCGCCGAACCACCAGACCGCCCCGTCCGACCAGACGAGACGAATGTCTAAAATGCCCGGATCTATCAAAACGCCGGACTGGGACTCCAAATCGGCTTTATGAACATCCAGTCAAGCAAACCTAAACTTCTTGAACTTAGCGGACAATTACATCAAGTCCACTACGACATAATGGGCATAACCGAGTGCTGGTTGACCCTTCTACTCCAAATAATCTGCTAACCCTTCCTGGCTTTCAACTTTACCAGGCCGACCAACCCGACAAGCGCAGTTTTGGCGTTGTGACGCTGGCTGTCAAGAACGGCATCAACGTCACGCTAATCAAAACCAACAAAGGTGTTACCCCTAACAGCAAGCTAGAATCTCTATGGGCCCTCATCAAGCTAAACATGAAGCGGCAGTTTGTGATGTGTAGTCTACAGGCCTCCTAGACGAGGTGTAGTGGACATGAAAGCTGACTTCGACGAGCTGGAGAGTCAGTACCAGTAGGTGCTTCTGGATTATCCTAGATCAAAAGTCATAATCTGTGGCGATTTCAACTGTGACGTGAAAAAACCTGTATCAGACCCTGCGAAAAAGATTCTGAATGACTTTATATCCGACTATTCGCTGCATCAGTTTGTCAACGACAGTACGTACTCATCTGGCTCGATTTTATATATTTTTATGTCGAACTTTGCTCACCTTGTGACACGCTACAATGTGATATTCTGCGACTTTAGTCCTCACAAATTTGTACTTGTCTGTATTGATCTACCACGATCTCGTCCCTCTCCACGCATTGTTCGCACTCTTTGTCTCCGCCGCGTCGATCCGTACGCACTACATTGTGATCTTGTTGCTGCCGACTGGAGTCATGTCCTAAACTCGGTCACAGTCACGGCTATGTGGGATAGCTTTGTCACAACGTTTTAATATACATATTTGATGCTATTACATTCCCTAATTCACCCCATATTAAAGTCTGGCGACCCCACTGACCCCTCCTACTACCGTCCAATCTCTATTGTCACTGTTATTGCTAAAATTGAAGAGCGTGTCGTACACCAGCAATTGTACGATTACTGTCCAGTAACCACCTCCTGTCACCCACCAAGCACGGATTTTGACCGAGCCATTCAACTGAGACGGCCCTGATATCTGTATCGGATCAAATTCTTGCCGCGAACGACCGAGGCGAGTTATCGCTGCTCTGCCTGCTTGATTTAAGTAAATGCTTAGATGTGATCGACCACTTAAAGCTACTAGCCAAGTTCACTAGCGGATCCAGGGGGCGGCAGAGGCGTTAGACCCCCCATATTGTCTGAAATTTACGAAATTTGACATATATTCCACTGTAGAGAGAAATATAATAAACTTTTACTTAGGCATATTTGTGTTAAACCGTTCAGTAAAGTACAAGGAAGCCAAATCCGATGAGTTTTTATAATTTGATGTAACTTTTTTAATTTAGCCCCCCCCATGCCCAGGTTCTGGATCCGCCAGTGGCCAAGTTACGAGTTTACGGCATTGATACCTCGTGGTTTTCGGCCAACTTAAAAAATCACACGCAGAGTGAAAGCATTACGGACAACGCAGGCCTGACAAAAATGTCGTTTTTCCTGCCTAACAATGTTGGTGTTTTCAAGGTTCATCCCTCGGCCCCCTGCTTTATAGCATATTTTCGAATCACCTTAATCTTTTCGCGGAAAGTGCCGCAGTAGTCCAGTATGCAGATGACACTGAAATTATGATAAGTGGCAAAAAATCCGAGTTCCAGAACCTTATCATGCGGATGGAGCAACCTTTATTTTCCCTTGATATATGGTTCAGAGGAAATGGATTGAAAGCTAACGCAGGGAAGACCCAGATGATGTTTTTTGGCAGTCTGCAAATCATTCGACACATCCTAAGTTTTTTCCGTGAAATTCCGCGACAACGATCTCTTGCCCAGTCGCAGAGGCCAAAAATATCGGCGTGATGTTTGATAAAACCCTCAGCTGGGATTCACATGTCTCCCTCATTACCAGACGATGCTTCGGAATCCTTAGTGTCTAGTGGCCTTTCACACTTGAGGGGGCACATGCCGTCGTCCGTAATTTACACCCTTGTCGACGCCCTGGTTCTTTCGCAAGTCCGGTATTGTTTGACGGTCTACGGAAACGGCACTCAGATAAATTTTGCGCGCATTCAACAAATTGTCAACTATGGAACCCGATTTATCTACGGTCGCCAAAAAAAATGATCACGTTTCGGACTTGCTGAACGGACTGGGTTGGCTCAATGCAAAGCAGCTCACTAATCACCCAACAATCTGTCTGACACATAAAGTGAGATGTCGCGGGGAACCAGAGTCACTGGCCGCCGGTTTTACCACTGTGGCGGAGACACACGACCGACCAACTCGGCGGGATCATTATCTCTACGTGCCTATGTATCGCACCGAGATGGACAAAAGGCGATTTATATGCCGAGCGGCTGTCTTACACAACACTCCAACCTGAGCTGGTGCGACTCCCGACGCATCTGTTGATGTCCGCCCCTGTAGGACATCAACAGATGTGATGCGAACAGATGTCCGCCCTGTAGCTCAGTGGGAGAGCGCTGGTCTTCTCACTGTAAACAAATATTCATTCCCCCAGGTGTGGTTGGGTGGGCAGATTGCCATGTTAGTCCCCATGCGCTACTAAAATAAGCACCTTTTTAGAAAAGGTGGCATACTTACACCCCATTTAGAATGATAGCTACTAGTTCTAGGCCCTAAGCTTCTTATGGGTACTTAAAAAGGCACCTTTTCTAAACACAACTAAATATGCCCTTGCATTTGCCTTCGGCGAACGGTGCGGGAAGCTCTGCCAACTCGACGTGAGGAGGTAAACAGAAAGTGTGGCTAAATTACTCCCTGTAGGGCCTGCAGCGACAATAGTCCTGAAATAACGCGCCTCACTCAATGCGATGAGGCACCTAATAGCAAGGCTAGCCAGTTTGCTTAGTAACTCTTGTCGTGAACGGTGTTACCGCTCGCTGGTGAGGAAGTGTTTTAGGAAAGATGCACTGGTGCATGGCGGAGTGATTCAGGCATATCAGAAGCGAGTTAACATCATTTATGAAGTTATTGTGATGTGTTTTGATTATCTGTTGATCAAGCAAGCAACAAACTCCGGATTGAGGACATCTCTACATCTCTACCGTACACGAGAAACGATTGAGACGCTTGCCCGCCAGAATTGAAGCGGATTCGTGGTATATAGGTATATAGGTACGCGGGGAAAGGCAAGTTCCAATCAAGACGCTGTCGATGACATTATAGGGTACACTTTGCATGGCTCAGCTTTCAGCTTCCCTATATGTTTGTTGCAAATCTTGTGGAATTTTTTCTATAAATACATCATATTTCTCAATGTATATAAAGTTTGTGTTTTACTGGAGATAGTGAAATTCCTCAACGAACGCATTGTCACTCGGACATCGGACCGGTATAGGCATTCGAATGAGAATCAGTTCGCGGACGTCTAAGTTGAAATTCGTGTCATTTAGTTGACTTGTTTGCTTTTCATTCATGATGAGTTCTATACCCATAAAGCGTTAACTGGTTCATTAAAACACTTTTATTTTTTAGGTTAGAATAAAAATAGCATGTTATTACCACGATCCGCTAGCGCGGGTTGGGCATCAAACTGATCAAACATGATCAGCGCGAAATTATATAGCACCGCAGAAGGGGTTATTCGCGTGGTGTAGATATAATCTATCGCGTGCTAATTTGGGACTTTTCGGGCTTCTGCGAAGAAAATGTGGAAAAAAGGCTCCGCATAGGGGGTCGTTTTTGACAGATTCCCCATCGGCGACTTTTGGGGGACCCCTGGGAAGTAAAATTACCACCTGAAATTAAAACACCCTGTTTTTTTAAGCACCTATATGGAGGCAGATTCGGAAAAGAACCCCCAAGGGTGTTTTTATAAACCCCTATAGGTGGTCATCCTGGGGTGTATTTGGGGGTGGAAAAAAGTACCGATAAGATACAGGTTTAGAAAAGAATCCCCAAAGGTGTTCTTGTAACCCCCTATAGAGGGTCGTTTTTGACAGCAGCCCCGGCTATAAAAAATCTCCTGAGGTCGTTTTTGAAGCCTAGATTGCTCACCATAGGGGACTGATTTTTTTACGCTGGCATTGACCTATCCCGGTAGTGGCATCTGGGTTCGAGTTCACTTCGGCTCCGCTATTTGTCCTGGACTGGGGTGGCCTGCGACCGGTGCAGCCGGGTTTCGCACTCTACGAGGGACACTGTCACCTTCCAAAAGTTTCAAAATGTACGGCCGTTTGTGGTGTCAAAATGATGAATAAATTGCTGCTGAACGACGATTATGACATATTTGTTTTCTTCACAAATCACTTGGCTGTGCTCCAATTTCATGAAAGATCCTGTTAATTAATTATTGTTCGGGGGCTGATCGCACGAGTCTCGATTCATGATATGGTAACCTCTCTCGGGAATAAAGATAAATTCTAAACCTTCACCCAGCCATAAGTATGACTAGTGTATGGCTAATGTATGGCCAAAGGTAAAACAAGTCGACTGTAATTAAAATTTAGTAAAGAGAGACGAAGACATCGAATCAGGTCCCAATTCAAATACATTGGGGACTAGGAATGTTACAGATGTCAAAATAAAACTCGAATTTCTCTGTGATTCGACCTCAGTGGTTGTCTTAACTTATACCATACATAATTGCAATGCCAAGCAGCCAAAATGGATATCTCAACTCAAATCCAATGTTAATGTGGCAGTGTCCCTTTAAGGCCAGGTGACGTCAGCGAGCGGGGCGGACCGTGTCCAGGTATGTCGGGCAGTTAAAACTTTCGTCTCTTAATTCTGCCGGCCAACAGGAATTGCGCGATCGGGTGGTGAGGTCAGGACCAGCGCAACAAGCTTTGCTTAGCGCGGGTACTGACCTCGGAAAGCCATCCATACAAAAAAAAATCGGACTAAATTTATTTTAAAAAATATGTTCGGCCCTCACCTAAGGCGACACTTCCCGGCGCCTACGCCTCGGCCCGACTGAACTAATGCGCCTGTACCGTGTCTACGATGCCATTGCTTTACACAATTTGTCTTTGTTTGTTTGTATGGCATTGTGTGTTGTTTTTATATGTGGGGTTGTAATAGCCACAAGCTGATTGTGGATGGCTCCAATACACGTCTGTCTGGGTCAATCCAATCTTCACCGAAACGGTGAGCCCCACAAGGAAGAGTCACGTAGCCGAGGCGAGACAGGAGGCATTCGAGGACGCCACCGCCGACCTGTCTCCTGCATTCGCACAGTCCATCTACTACACGGACGGATCAGCGGCCGGCGGTTTCGGGAGCAGAGGATGCGGAATCATCCGGTTGGTGGATGCAGGCAGGAGCGCCCGCACATGGGCGGTACCGGCGGGACAGTTTTCCGGCTCGTACCATATCGAGATGCTGGCCATGCGAGAGGCACTGGATGACATCTCTGACACCCCGGCACACATCAAGTGCATCCGAATCTACTCAACGTCTCCCTGTCGCTGCTCACGAAACTGCGAGATGCACCCTGGAGAACACAACCTCCCACCATGACTTTCATCAGACACCGGTTGGCGGACATTTGCTGGTGGGGAAATGATATCCAGCTGGTGTGGGTACATGGCCACGCCGATATCCGCGGTAACGAAGAGGCGGACGCCGCAGCGGACGAGGGAAGACCGATGAGCGACAGACCTGACCAGACTACCCCTGCTGGTGGATCTGGCCTCGACTCGCACTGCCATCCGACAGACGTGCAGGAGATGGTGGATCGGGTTCTACCATGAGGGAGTAGTGAGTACCGCCCGACCACTGCTGCACCGCCGAGTAACGGACGGCCGACCGATTAAAGTCAGCAACAGCTGGATAAGAGCTGAACAGAGGACACTGCATAAGCTGCGCGTCAACCACTGCCCCCTCCTACGAGACACGCTCCGGAGATGGAGGAGAAGCGGTGAAGACGGCAACTGTGAGGTTTGCATTAAAGGGACACTGCCACCCTCCAAAAAGTTCTCAAGTGTAAGCCACTTGTGGTGCTAAATATGAAGTAGTTGCTGACGAACACGATTATGACGTTTGTTATTCACAAACAGTGCTCAATTTCATACAAAGTCAAGTTGTAATATTTGGGTTGATGACGTCATATACAGGAGTTCGGAAAATAGAGAAAACTTTCACGCTGCCAAATGTATGACTAATGTATAGCCAAATGTAAAACATGTCGACTATCATGAACATTTAGTAAAGAGTGACGACGTCATCGGCTCAGGGCCACCGTTTAAATACACTGAGACTGGGGTTGTTACAGATTTCAAAACCAAACTCGAATTTATATTTTATTAGACCATTGTGGTTGTTTTAACTACTGCCATACATAATTTCAATGCAAATCACACAACATGGCTATCTCAACAAAAAAATAATGTTAAGGTGGCAGTGTCCCTTTAAGCCTGAGAACTCTGAGCACCTCCTTCTCCACTGCCTTCGCTTCCAGCTCCAGCGTACCAGAATCCTGGGTCCTGTCCCCCTTATATATCATCCAGGACGACCCAGGAGCAGTGGTGGCCTCCGTGCGGGCGACCACCCTCCTCCGGGGGGGGGGGAATTGGCTGGCAACCGAGTGCCGCCGGGCAGATGAAGAAGAAAAAGAAAGGTCACCAAGCAGCAAGCACAGATCAAGGTACGACGAAATCACCTCTTTGTACGGGCCATAAATGACTGGAACACTCTGCTGGGAGACACAGTATGCGCTCCTGTCTAAGGAGAGCTTCAAGAACAAGCTGGATAAGCACTGGGCAGATCACCTATATGGAATGCCGACATAAATGTGTGCCTCGTAAAACCGATCATGATCGAAAGTCCAAGCAAATAAGGCCAAATTGCCCTGTCTAATAACCCAAATCGATTAAGATAAATTAAGCTAAGACAATGCGATGGTCATGACGGACACTACGACAGTGACGTGTATGCTCGATAATCGCCGGTACTTCGATGCACGCTCACATGGATTGGCGAGGTCAAACGCCATGAGCAGCTTCTCCGCGTCGAGGTCGTATACAAGCGGCTCTGCGATTCGCTGATCGAGCACGCCTCCAGTCTGCAGCTGGGTGATTATGTGGGCCATCACCTGCTCGCGCAGCTGCCTCTCCAGCTCCGGGTACCACTCAACGACAGTCATCTGCATCGCATCGTATCCCGGCTGCTCGGGCAGCGGCGAACCGTGCGGCGCTAAGTCCTGTTCGGACGGGGGACAGGGTTAGAACACCGCAGAACACAGAGAGTACAGCTGACGCTTCAGAGACGCGGTCAGTATGGCAGCACACTGCAGCATAGAGAGAGTACAGCTGACGCTTCAGAGGCGCAGTCAGTAGGAGAGACACACCACGACACACAGAGAGTACAGCTTGTATGTCTTCATAGAGCGCAGGCTCAGCTGATATTATCATGATCAGCCACGTCAGCCTTGACCTCTGGTCATGCCGTGGTGATTGCTACAGGCTCTCCCAGCCTTAACTGGAGACGCGGCGGCCCTGCAGGAGGCGTCCATCACCAAGCCTGATACTCTTTCTCCTGAGCTGGGCTAGGCACAGACAGCGTGGATAGTGCTTGACGCTCTCAGGGACGCTAACTGACCGGTCAGTAGGAGAAGGTATCAAATTTTCACACTAGTGTAGCCGTATCCGGTGGCCTACGCGCTCACTACAGCGTAGGTACAGCTGCACGCTTCATAATCGCGGTTGAGGTAGAGGAGGACTACAGCTCTCAGCTGACACTACATTGCACGACGTGTATCGAGGTGCTGAACTGGGTTGTTCGAGGTGCATCTCGCTGAGTCAGTACTTGGCACGGCACTACTCGCAGTCGACAAGGACGTATCACTGTATCCTCTAATATGGCACGTATCAGGCATGACGTGTCTGTTGCAGTAGCACCGGACCAGGGAGAAGAGCACGAGCGACCACGGCACAACAGAGAGTACAACTGACGCTTCAGAGACGCGGTCAGTAGGAGAGACACACGCCACATAGAGAGTACAGCTGACGCTTCAGAGGACGCGGTCAGTAGGAGAGACACACCACGGCCACACAGAGAGTACAGCTGACGCTTCAGAGAACGCGGTCAGTAGGAGAGACACACCACGGCACACAGAGAGTACAGCTGACGCTTCAGAGACGCGGTCAGTATGGCAGCACACTGAGGCACAGAGTACAGCTGACGCTTCAGAGACGCGGTCAGATGGCAGCACACTGGCACACAACAGAGAGTACAGCTGACGCTTCAGAGACGCGGTCAGTATGGCAGCAACTGCGCACACAGAGAGTACAGCTGACGTTTCAGAGACGCGGTCAGTATGGGCAGCAACTGCAGCACACCGAGAGTACGCTGACGTTTCAGAAGACGCGGTCAGTATGGCAGCAACACTGCAGCACACACAGAGAGTTACAAGCTGACGCTTCAGAGACGCGGTCAGTATGGCAGCAACCCGCAGAACACAGAGAGTACAGCTGACGCTTCAGAACGCGGTCAGTATGGCAGCACATTGGCAGCACAGGAGAGTACAGCTGACGCTTCAGAGACGCGGTCAGTAGGAGAGACACACCAGGCACAACGAGAGTAACAGTCTGACGCTTCAGAAGACGCCGTCATATGGAGCACACTGCACGCACCCCAGAGAGTACAGCTGACGCTTCAGAGACGCGGTCAGTAATGGCAGCACACTGCACCCACAGAGAGTACAGCTGACGCTTCAGAGACGCGGGCTCAGTAATGGCAGCACACTGCAGCACACAGAGAGTACAGCTGACGCTTCAGAGACGCGGTCAGTATGGCAGACACGCACCAGAACACAGAGAGTACAGCCTGACCGCTTCAAGAGACGCGGGTCATATGGCAGCACACTGCAGCACAGAGAGTACAGCTGACGCTTCAGAGACGCGGTCAAGTAGGAAGACACACCACGGCAACACAGAGGTACGCTGACGCTTCAGGAGACGCGTCAGTTAGGAGAGCACACCACGGCACACAGAAGATACAGTTTTTTTCGACGCTTCAGGGACTGTCAGTATGGCAGCACACTGCAGCACAGAGAAGTACAGCTGACGCTTTCAGAGACGCGGTCCAGTATTGGCAAAGCCCCAAAACAAACCTGCCAGCCACAAAAAAACCCAAAGAAGAGGTACAGCTGAGTTTCAGAGACGCGGTCAGTAGGAGAGACACACCACGAACAGAGAGAGTACAGCTGACGCTTCAGAGACGCGGTCAGTAGGAGAGACACACCACGACTTATAGAGAGTACAGCTGACGCTTCAGGGACGCGGTCAGTATGGCAGCACACTGCAGCACAGAGAGAGTACAGCTGACGTTTCAGAGAACGCGTCAGTAATGGCAGCACACTGCAGGCAACAGAGAGAGTAAAAACAGGCCGCCTTTGGAAAAACGCTTCAGAGACGCGGTCAGTAGGAGAGACACACTGCGACACACAGAGAGTACAGCTGACGCTTCAGGGACGCGGTCAGTATGGCAGCACACTGCAGCATAGAGAGAGTACAGATGACGCTTCAGAGACGCGGTCACTAGCAGCAGCACACCACGGCACACAGACGAGTACAGCTGACGCTTCAGAACGCGGTCAGTAGGAGAGACACACGCGACACACAGAGAGTACAGCTGACGCTTCGGGACGCGTCAAGTATGACATCACATGCAGGCATAGAGAGAGTACAGCTGACGCTTCAAGAGACGCGGTCAGTAGGAGAGACACACACGCCACATAGAGAGTAAGCTGACGCTTCAGAGACGCGGTCAGTATGGCAGCACCACTGCAGCACACAGAGAGTACAGCTGACGCTTCAGGACGCGTTCAGTAAGGCAGCAACTGCACACACAGAGAGTACATGCTGACGCTTCAGAGACGCAGTCAGTAGGGCAGCACACTGCCAGCACAGAGAGCAGTAAGGCTGAACGCTTCAGAACGGCGGTCAGTATGGCAGCACACTGCAGCACACAGAGAGTAAGCTGACGCTTCAGAGACGCAGTCAGTAGGGCAAGCACACTGCAGCACAGAGAGAGTACAGCTGACGCTTCAGAGACGCGGTCAGTAGGAGAGACACACCACGACGCATAGAGAGTACAGCTGACGCTTCAGAGACGCGGTCAGTATGGCAGCACACCGCAGAACACAGAGAGTACAGCTGACGCTTCAGAGACGCGGTCAGTAGGGCAGCACACTGCAGCACACAGAGAGTACAGCTGACGCTTCAGAGACGCGGTCAGTAGGAGAGACACACCACGCCCCATAGAGAGTACAGCTGACGCTTCAGGGACGCGTCCATAGGAGAGACCACCACGCAACAGAGAGTAACAGCTGACCTTCAGAGACGCGGTCAGTAGGAGAGACACACCGCGAACACATAGAGAAGTACAGCTGAACGCTTCAGGGACCGGTCCATAGGAGAGACACACGCACGACCCAGAGAGTACAGCTGACGCTTCAGAACGCGGTCAGTACTGGCAGCACACTGCAGCACAAGAGAGTACAGCTGACGCTTCAGAGTCCACGCGGTCAGTATGGCAGCACACTGCAGCACACGAGAGTATCAGCTGACGCTCGAGAAACGCGGTCAGTAATGGCAGCACACTGCAGCACACCAGAGAGTAAGCTGACGCTTCAGAGACGCGGTCAGTATGGCAGCACACTGCAGCACACCGAGAGTACAGCTGACTGCTTCAGAGACCGGTCAAAGTATGGCAGCAACACTGCAGCACACCGAGAGTACAGCTGACGCTTCAGAGACGCGGTCAGTATGGCAGACACTGCAGCACACAGAGAGTACAGCTGAGTTCAGAGATGCGGTAGTATGGCAGCACACTGCAGCACACCGAGAGTACAGCTGACGCTTTCAGAGATGCGGTCCAGTATGGCAGCACCTGCCGCACACAGAGAAGGTACAAGTGACGCTTCAGAGACGCGGTCAGTAGGAAGACACACCGCGACACATGGAAAAAAAAAAAAAAAAAGGAAAGTAAACCAGCTGACGCTTCAGGGACGCGTCAGTAATGTACAGCACACTGCACAGAGAGAGTAGCAGCACGCTTTCAGAGCGCGGTGCAGTAGGAGACAGCACCGACGACTTATAGAGAGTACAGCTGACGCTTCAGGACGCGGTCTATGGCAAGCAACACTGCAGCCAGAGAGAGGTAGGACAGCTGACGCTTCAGAGATCGGTCAGTATGCACACACTGCACACACAGAGAGTACAGCTGACGCTTCAGAGGACGCGGTCGTAGGAGAGACACACCGTCACACATAGAAGAGTAAGCAGCTGACGCTTCAGGACGCGGTCAGTATGGCAGCAACTGCAGATCAGAGAGAGTAACAGCTGACGCTTCAGAGACGCGGTCAGTAGGAGAGACACACCTACGAACGCATAGAGAGTACAGCTGGACGCTTCAGAGACGCGTCAGTATGGCAGCATCAGCGCAGAACACAGAGAGTACATGCTGACGCTTCAGAGACGCGGTCAGTAGCGGCAGCACAACTGCAGCACACGAGAGTACAGCTGGACGCTCAGAGACGCGTATAGGGAGAGACACACCACGACACATAGAGAGTACAGTTGACGTCTTCAGAGACGCGGTCAGTAGGAGAAGACAACACCGCTGCGACCGCTGCTCGCCGGGCGGAGCGGTCAGACTGCACCACAGCGCAGCGGCCCTCCTCGTCACGCGACATGCTTAGCAGTTNCAGCGCAGCGGCCCTCCTCGTCACGCGACATGCTCAGCAGTTCACCTTTTTGATCAGGTATCGGATGCGGGAGAAGTCCGGGTAGACGAGGCGCGGGTCGCCGTCCACCGTCTCCGTCACAGAGTACTGGTAGATGACCGGGTAGAGCCGCAGCACCTGACTAGTCACCGTCTGGACCAGCAGCGATAACCCGTCCAGGTCATCGATCGAGCCGCAAACCGAACAAGTAGCGCCCGCAGAGACAGCCGTCAGAACCCTGTTGGTGACGGCAGTCCCTGAATGTCTGACCTCCTGTCTGACAGTCCCTGACATGCCAGACTGAGACTGCTGACCTCCCTGTCGCGACAGTTGACATGCCAGACTGTAGACTGTCTGACCTCCCTGTCTGACAGTCTGCATGTCCAGACTGAGACATAGCTACGCAGCACATGACCACTCCACTCGCACAGGATATAAGGCACAATTCGATGCTCGACTACTTCGTTAGATAACTTATCGATGTGACCAGACTATACAATAAGCACTGAAATTGACGCATGGCGTTGTGATGCGAAATCCGCGCCGACGCCGCGGTAGACACAGCCAATCACATCGGCCGCTGCCAGTGACGTCACACCACGTGCCACCGGATCACGTGACCAGATCATCAGCTGTCCGAAGTCCGAACCTAACTCAGTCTGGGAGTGCCGTGAACGCCTTGGTTAAACGTGTTCCGTGAGTGAGTTTCAGGCGAGGTGGACCAAAGTGCTGTCTACTTACTGTTCTCGCAGTTTTGATTTGAGAAGAGAGCATATCTCTCTCCTTTCTCAGTGTGGGCGTGCTCATGTTGCCTCCGTCCGTCAGAGCCTTCTTCGCAGCGGTCCAAAACTCCCTAATCGCATCGTGCTTGTCCTGCAAATGTATCGCGCAACCGTTAGGTTTCAGTCATCCGCATACACACTACTGAAGCCCATGGTGGTTTGCAGAAGAAGAAAAAAACGATGCTGAAAAACAAAAGCGGAGTGAAAATACTACACGCATCATACAGCAATGAGTACAAGGCCATTTCCGATGTTTACTATCACTCGTCAGTTAAAAAAAAAACACGCACGCACGCAAACACGCACGCACGCACGCGTGCGCAAACCCACACCCACACCGCACACGCACACGCACACGCACACGCACACGCACACGCACACACACACACACACACACACCGAACCAACGGACACCGGACGTGCTAGCGCATGTCAGCGTTGACATCTCACGTCATTCCCGTACCCTGATGCTGTCGCGCACGACGAAGCTGACGTGGCCCATGTGCGGCACGGTGTCCTCGATGATGAGCACAATCCAGCCGAGCTGGACGGCGCCGCCCAGCACCTGGTTGTGCAGCAGCTTATCGTTGCCGAGCACGGCCGTCACGTACTCGTGCCAGTCGAGTGTGGCGTCCGTGACGACCCGCGGCGGTGCCGGAAACCGCAGCGCCGTGTCCGTCGCCGCCGCCGCATGCCTCTGTGGCAACAGCCAGGCAGTCGTCAGGTCAGGCTGGGCACCAGGTCGGGTCAAGTGGGCACAGGTCGGTCAGGTGGGCAACAGGTCGGGTCAGGTGGCACAGGTCGGGTCAGGAGGCAAGTTAAACCAGTCGTTGACCGGCTAGGTCAGATCACACCAGCTGCCCAGGTCAGCCAGGTCAGGGCAGGCCAGGCCAGGTCCAGGCCAGGTCAGGCCAGGTCAGGCCAGGTCAGGCCAGGTCAGGCCAGGTCAGGCCAGGTCAGGCCAGGTCACACCCAGTCAGTCTCAACCTGAAGTAAAATCACCTCCCTCCCCTGCCGCGGAATCTCGAAAGCAGAGCTTGGCTTACTATTTGTTTCGACTGATTCGGTACAGAGCCAGTCCGGTGAGGACAGCGGGCTACGACAGCGGGCTGCGACAGCGGGCAGCAGGCTGCAGGCTGCGCTCAGTGAGTCGAAAGTGGCCCTGACCGTTAGTATGACGCAATTAGAGATCGAATATGTGTGTTGGCCCATGGTATATGTCCCAACCATGCTCCATGGAAGGCTGCTCATATGACGCCTTGTGCTACTTTTACGCCCGCCGCGCCGTATATAAGCTGGAAACGGAGGGTCCAAGGGTAGTAGTACAACAAGTCCGTACTCCAGTCAACACCTCAGCGGCCTGGCAAGGTCAACGGCTCGGGCGGGGTGAATACCTTACTCTTCTCTCTCCACTTCTGCTCATCACTGAAATAAAGACTCTCAGAAAATGGTCCTCCTCCGGAAACTTTGGAAAGCGACTGCCCGGATAACCAAGAACACTATTCGTACTCACTCGGTGCTCGCTAGTTGGCTCAGAAGTCAGAGTACTTACTCGGCTTTGCGCCTCCCTTGTCACCAGACTTCGCCGCCCCGTTCGGCTTGTCTTTCTTCTTCTTCTTTTTCCTTCTTATTCTTCTTATCGATGCGCCGGCTTGGCCAGAGACTGCTCCTGTGTCGCGGCACCCTTTCTTCCCCTTGGTCGGCAGTGTTTTCGACTTCGCCAGCATCGGAGGTTTCGCCATCGCCAGGACGGGTCGTCCGGCGATGTCCATCATGGTAGTCCAGCACCACAGGAGAGCGAGTTGTACTCCTGCAGCGGCGGCAGCGTGGTGAGGGCCGCCCGCAGGCTGCGGCCTTCCACCAGACCAGCTGCTCGATGGAGGCGCACCGCACACCTCTGCACAGCACACAGCGGGCACATGTTAAACACGCTCTGCTCGGATACACTGAGCACACAGTGGGTCAAACACTGAGCTCACACACTAATCAGCCACACAGTGGGTACAGATACACAGCCACACAGTGGGTACAGATACACACTAATCAGCACACAGTGCACGGTGGCCCCAAAAGACGGCAAATAACTCGTGAAAATATCCACCGCCAAATTTGGTACCGTTTAGACCAGAATTGCATGGGGAATCCGAGAGGTTCTCTCAATCATACATTTTTCACTTGTTAATTATTTGCCTTTTTAAATCAATTTACGCATTTTTATATTGCATTTTGAAAGATTGTAGCTCTATATAACGAAAACAACTTTCTGAATCCAAGCAAGTGTTGCATATTCTAAATGCTTGTTGAATTTCCTTTCAGATGCTGTCAATGTTATGCTTTATCTATTAAAACTGCATTATACACACTACACAGCTTGAATTCCATTTATTTATTATATGTGCCCTGTAACACCTCATGAGCAGCCCGCTCCCCTTGCCTCTTATCCTATCTACTTCGGCAACCATAACAGCCACCTTCCAAGTCGGCTATGCATGCAGAGAAAGCATCAGACATTAACCCGCGCCGGGCCAGAGCTCGGCGCCACCTTCCTCGGGCCGGGGATGTGTGTGTGTGTGTGTTTCGACACCCCCCTTCTAACTCGACTCCTATGGCCTATGGGACCTAGACATAAACAAAAAATGCCGTTCGAGAGCTCGTCAAAAGAGATTTCGAAACTATTTCGGTGCACATTTTTATCAGGTCAATATTAGGGTCACCAGAGGTCATCAAAGGTCAGATTTTCCAGATTTAGGACAATAGCTTCCAGGATAACCCCAATTATCTCGAAAGCTATGATAGGCTAGGAGGAAACGAAAAAAAAAAACATTCAAAGGCTATTGAATTCGCAATCACATTAAGTGTCCTCAAAATGAGCCTCAATCAGATCAAATAGTTTAGACTCCATAGGTCATCAAAGGTCAAAAAATGCAAGTTTTTGGTTTAAAATATGTTTTTCCCTTAATTAACTTTTTATCTAAAACCAAGATAATTATTTAAACACAATCGTATTTCTCTTGTAAATACGATTTGATAACATATGCATGATGACGCTGGGTAAGGTCCTTCAAAATTTGACCTCAGGTCAAGGTCATTTGGTGATCCAGATAGGTCATGTTGCATATAGCACGCGGCCAAGACGAGAAAACACGTGGTGTCTCCGCTTGTCCTATCTTTATTATATCAAGAGTTATTAACAAATCATTGCTGAGACCCTCAGATGAGCCTTCTCAGATGACCTTGTAGAGATCTCTGAGAAACAATCGCACCTAGGTCATCCCAGAATGAGCTAAAATAAACCATGATCTGAAAGTTGTAATGTGTTTTTGAATGGTTATTTGTGCCATGCTGAATGAGAATAAAGTACATAAGTTCATTAACGCATGGCAGTATGTGATTTTTAATGTAAAAAGTCGAGACAAACAATCCTGACGGATGCCGTAACAGATGGAATAGTTGAGGTTCCTTTTTTGTCTCAACTTTTTACTTTAAAAAATACATAACTGCCATGTTAACGCCGCGCACTGGGCAGGGGGGGGGGGTGATTTCCGCCCCCCTCACGGTTTTCAGGATAGCGAAAAACGGCGGCGCGCAGGCCGCCATTTGTACACCTGTTTTGGGCATCCAACTACCCACACATTAGGAAAAGTTTTGACTTGAGGTCATCTCAGGTCAGGTCACAAGTCCATGTCAAAGTGAACTCTACNCTTCTTCTCGGCGCCGGTTGGCAGAGACTGCTCCTGTGTCGCGGCACCCTTCTTCCCCTTGGTCGGCAGTGTTTTCGGCTTCGTAGCATCGGAGGTTTCACCATCGCCAGACGGGTCGTCGGCGACGTCCATCAGGTAGTCCAGCACCACAGAGAGCGAGTTGTACTCCTGCAGCGGCGGCAGCGTGGTGGGGCCGCCCACAGGCAGCGCCTTCCACCAGACCAGCTGCTCGGGAGGCGCACCGCACACCTCTGCACAGCACACAGGGGCGCGTGTTAAACACCTCTGCACGACACACTGAGACACATGTCAAACACTGAGCTCAGACACACACCACACAGTGGGTACAGATACACACAACACAATAATTGGGTACAGGATACACATCACACAGTGGGTACAGATACACACCACACAGAGTGTACAGATACACACCACACAGTGGGTACAGATACACACCACACAGTGGGTACAGATACACACCACACAGTGGGTACAGTACACATTCACACAGTGGGTACAGATACACACCACACAGAGTGTACACAGATACACACCACACCAGTGGGTTACGATACACACCACACAGTGGGACCAGATACACACCACACAGTGGCGATACAGGAACATACCCACACAGTGGGTACAGATACACACCACACAGTGTACAGGAACACCACCACACAGTGGGTACAGATACACACTACACAGTGTGTACAGTTACACAATAAAAAAAACACCACACAGTGGGTACAGTACACACCACACAGTGGGTACAGATACCACACTACACAGTGGGTACAGATACACACTACACAGTGCGGCTACAGATACACACCACACAGTGGGACAGGTCACATCACACAGTGGTGCTACAAACACACCACACACAGTGGTACAGATACACGTCACACAGTTGGTATCAGATACACACCACACAGTGGGTACAGATTACACACCACACAGTGGGTTACAGAAACACACCACACAGTGGGTACAGATACACACAACACAGTGGGTACAGATACACTACACAGTGGGTACAGATACACACTACAGTGGGTGCAGATACACACCACACAGTGGGTACAGGAACACACCACACAGTGGCGTACGATACACACTCAACAGTGGTACAGATACACACTACACAGTGGTATAGATTACACACTACAAGTGGGTTTAACAGATAACACACCACACAGTGGGTACAGGTTCACATCACACAGTGGGTACAAACACACACCACACAGTGGGTACAGATACACACCACAGAGTGGGTACAGATACACGTCACACAGTGGGTACAGATACACACCAGACAGTGGGTACAGGAACACACCACACAGTGGGTACAGATACACACCACACAGTGGGTACAGATTCACACCACACAGTGGTACAGATACACACCACACATGGGTACAGGAACACACACACAGTGGGTACAGAGCTTACAGACACACACCACACAGTGGGTACAGGATACACACCACCACAATAATTGGTACGAGTACACATCACACAGTGGGTACAGACTACAGATACACATCACACAAGGCACACAGTAGCTACACCTCAGACACATCAAGCAGACAGTCAGAGACCAAAAAACTTTACTTGTTGGCGGAAAACATTTCAGAAAAGCCACCCCTTCTCACCCTTCGTTACCAGCGTCATGAACAGCACAACAGGCAGCAGATGGGCGGTAAGCTCCCGTACCACCGACGACAGTTACACACGGCACACCCACCGAAGATCTCATCCCTCCAGTGGTTCTTCAGGTACTGCTCGAACGGCCCGGTGCGCAGCGGCGTCGGCCGCGTGTAGCTGGTTGGCGGAGACCACATCCCCGGCCGCGGCGGCGGGTTCACCCGAGGCGCCATCTTCCAGATGGGCAGCAGGCGGATCAGGGTGCCGCCCCACTGCCGGCACAAGGGTCCGGGAGGACCAGACGGTCACAGGGGGTTCAGACAAACACGGCCCCTCCCCAGCTGACAACGTGCGAGAAGCACGTCCGTCCGGCTGAGCCAGACGGACCAGCCGCTCCCACCACCAGCGTCACCCCCACGCCCCCTCCCCTGCTGACCCCGCCCTAACCATCACCCCTCCCACCTACCGGCCCCCAACCCCGTCACCCCACCCCGTCATTCGCTTGCAACTTCCGCCGGAAGCAGGCCGAAGGCACCGCCCTGCTACCGATGTTTCCGGGGTGTTCACGTGGACAATAATATCAACTGAAGGACATTGGTGTTGATTCAAAGCATTCATCATCATTTCACTCAGAGACATTATGACAATATGACATTGGAGAATAACTTGTTGTATAGTCCAAACCATAGAACCATAGGTATGGAGAAGTCTATGTCCAAACCGAAAAGTTAAAACAGAAGGCAATTATTAATAAAACATAACAGGTTATTGTATTGAAATTTGTAAGTATCACATTCACAATGCTATTCAAGACGTTTTTAACTCATTTAAAGGGACACTGCCACCTTCCAAAAAGTATCAAAATGTACCGCGCGTTTTGTGTTGCAAAATCATTTGAAGTAATTGCGCTGACAGATTATGACATTTAGTTTCTTCACAAAAACATTGCTCAATTTCATGAAAAATGCGTTTAAATACTTTGGCTGATGACGTCATATGAAGAATTTTGGGAAAAAAGAAAACCTTCATTTGTCATAAGGTATGACTAGTGGTATGGCTAATGTATTGCAAAGGTAAAACAAGTCCGACTGTACACATTTAGCCAAGAGAGCTATGACCATCGGATCAGAATCCCATTAACAATACATTTGGACCTGGGATGTACCAGATGTCCAAAACCAAACTCGAATTTCTCTGTGATTCGGACCTCAGTGTTGTTTTTAACTTATACCATACATAATTGCAATGCCAAGCAAACAAAATGGCTATCTCAACTCAAATATAATGTTAATGTGGCAGTGTCCCTTTAAGGTGTAGCTCTTGACTAAAAACACATCCTTATCTGCTATATTGTATGATGCCTGCCAGGTGAATATTAATGTTCCACTAAAATACACATCATTCAATACAGGAACGTAGCCAAGGAGGGGGGCACGGGGGACATGCCCTCCCCCTGAGCAAAATAAATTAACACTAGATAGAATGAGATTGTCTGAACCCCCCCAGCAGCATATGGCTGAGGAGCAAAATGTGATTTTTTCCGACGTGCCCCCCCCCCCCTGAGCAAAATCCTGGCTACGTGCGCCTGATTAAATAACAATTAAACGCCAAATTTAGTAATTATGGAGGTTATCACCATGCTCAAAGCACTTAAATGTAAATTAACTGAAAACAAAATCAGATGACCTTGAATTTGTATAATTAGGTGTTTTTACTAGTATTAAGTGACCAACGCTAATCAAGCACGGTAAATAAAGCACTCAAAACTGCAGCTAAATCAAGGTTGGGTTATGCGAGTTGCTTTATATCTGAGTACCATGGTCCACAATTGAAAATCACCGACATTTATTATTAAGCCAACAATGTCATTTAAGTTTTCACCAAAGAGTAATATAAATATAAAACAAACCAGATTGAAGGAGGATACATATACTTACATCCATCCTTGATCAGTTTTGATGCAAAGTTACTAAAAAACATCTCCCATGAAATACCTACTTATGTGGAAAATACATATTTTAAAAAATCATTTGATTGATGTTGTAAGGCAATATAGACCTTCAACATGCTGGGAATGCACCAAGTGATTGTCGATCATGTATACGTATAGTGTCCTTATAAAAATGTATGCCAACATAATAAGTCAGCCCCTGTGGCTCAGTGGGAGAGCCTGCGGCCGCGGTCACAAGAAAGGTCAGGAGATGACAGTGAGCAGGGCAGATTGTGTCCAGGTATGTCAGGCATATAACTTTCGCTTCTAAATTGTGTTGGCTGCCAGAAATTGCCCAATCAGACAGTAGGGACCAGGGCCTGCGCAACAAGCTGTGCTTAGCACAGGTCCTGACCTTGTAATCCATCCCTTTAACCCGCAACTGGCGGGGCAATATTGCCCCCCCCTGACGAGTTTCCTGTATAGCTCCACACACAATAAGCTATCAGCGTGGAACTTTCAGTACCTTTCTAGCCACCAATGTGACACCTGCTGTGATAAAAACAATAAAAAATTGTATATTTTTTGTTTGTTGATATACCCAATTTTGTGACACACAAGTTTCACAAGATCAGCTAAAATTAACAGGCCATACAAAGACCACATTTGGACTAAAATGTACACCAAAAACCTCAAAAGATAGACAATGTCATAGCCTACAAAATGGCGATCTTGGATATGGAAAATTTTGTTTTTTTACCCCCAAAATTTCAACAACAAAACATGGAGGGAAATGGTCTCAAAATATAAATTTGCATCTCAAAGATGCTTGAAACTGGAATTTATGTTAGAGAACTACATTTTAAAAATATCCAAACCAAATTTCAATGCAATATCTTTATTTTTGAGTGTGAAATGCTCCCTAGCTTACTAGTAAGTGTGGATGTAATATTTTTTACCTTTTAATTAGATAAAGATCAAGTATATTATGTCAGCAATGCGATTTCCGAGACAAAATGTCTATAAAGCAGGTTTTTTTTGTGTGTTAAGATATTTGTGAACTCTACATTTTCAAAAATTGACCTCTTTGACCTGAATCGACCTCAGACTTGATCACTATACTTCATTTAAATTAGCACAGATGGTAAATTGACTATAACTATTGATTTTTACGCATAAAACAGTCAATAAACCATGTGTTGCATGACGTTTAAAAATATGTTTTGAATAACATTAAGTGACCTAACCTTGACCTTTGCCAAAAATCTCCTTTTTGCTAATGCAGGATGTGTATCATACCTTTGGGAGCACTTTGGGTGATCATGGTTGCAATCAAAGGCTCTGGGTGGAAAGCATGGTCCATAAACTGAAATGTCTCAATTTATACCTTTGACCCGACCTTGACCTGATATGACCTCATTTCAAAAATGTATAGCATACTTTAGATGTGTCTCATTAAGAGCTTTCAAATGCCTCCTTGCACGTCTCGCTACGATCATCGGTTCCTTCCAGAGATAACGAGGGGGCAATATTTGCCCCTGGTCAATGGTGTTCGGCTGAGACCCCGGTCAAGCGTGGGTTAAAAAGTTTGTAACACTAAGAGACATCACAAAAAATCCCCTCCTATTATTGTATTTTACCTTAACACACTCAAGGTTTCACTTTGAGTGTGTCAAGCTGACAAGTTGACACACAGATGACACTGTCAACTGTCAAGTTACAAGTATTACCTTATTCCATATAGGTTTAGTTCAATCATCAAGAGGCCAACCAAACCCAATTGTATATTAAGTCCCAAACGTAACAAAACATGCAAGAACACAAACATAGGTATCAGCCCAAGACACCATACAACATATCACCTTCTAAGTATTCAAATTCACCTTAAAAAGATATTGAAGAAGGATCCACAATAAGTTTAAAACTATTAATATAAGACAAATGCTTATCTGCAGGGCCACAAAAAGCATGGCTGGGACCGCTGGGACTAACTTGTCCATAGTACGGTACGCAAAAACAAACGAATAAACAGAAGAAAATGCAATGCAATATACAAAGTAAATGACCCAGGAAAAAATAAATGATGATAGATAGAATATTGTCATTATCACACATATCAGAAAATGTGCAATGCAAATAAGGATATCCCAAAACAGCGACATGCTGGGCCAACACCAATCGAGTATCTAGGGCCTTGCACCAATCGCGACAACAAAGCCTTGAAATCCGGCGCCCACGCGATAACAACACGCGATAGCACGCTGTGCCACTACAGTGGCGCGCTTGTTCAAGGTCATTTGCCCGCCTAACAACCCGTCGCATGTGCGGCGAAATCGCTAACAAAGCTGCCATATTTTTTCCCTGTGCTTTTCTTTGGAACTTGGACCATTCACCTGCGGGCGTTTATTGTTTTAAAAGGTAATACTCCGATAAGTAAAGACCCCGAAAAGCAACAGCTTATCTGGCAATTTTTGCAATATTTCAACCAGGGCCCAATCTTACCACAGCCCAATCTTACCAAGTGCCGTGAATGGCGTCAATGCGTCACTGCCATCTAGCGGCAAAATAAAATCCATGGATATTATCAAATAATCGGAAAACGCTGAATATTTCACGTGATATTGCATTTTTTAGATAAAGCTGGTGCTCAGGTAAAAACTGTTATCTTGTATGCATCATCTGGCGTTGTTAAAGCTGAAGGCACTTAAACAGACACAATCAAGAAATCGGGAAGAATTTGCTATAGTAACGCGACATCTAGTGGCAAGTATCTAATACTAGTTCAAATGCATCTATCATATGCCCAAGTACCACTCAGACCATATATGGGCATTTGGAGGGATTGCAGTCAGCTGTTTGGGGGCGGATGGGGATTGCTACAAAAAGCGAAGGGTTGTAGATTGGGCCCAGGGGGTGTTTGGAGTACACAACCAAGTTTAAAGTGGGAACTGTTTTCACATTAACATAATTTGAGTTGAGATGGCCCAGTCTGTTGGATTTCATTGAAATTAAGTATGTAGAGTTAAAACAACCCACAGACGTCTAATCGAAAGTAAATTTGAGTTGGTTTTGACATCTGCACCAAAATAAGCCCTAGTGTATTAGGGTAGCCTCTTAAAGCACGATGTCGTCATCCCTTTTATCAATGTTGATGAAAAGTAGACTTGTTCTCATTTTGGATCATACATCGCCCGATACAACTAGTCATATTATTGCAAGCGTTGAACGGTTTTCTATTTCCAAAAAAATCCTTCATATGACGTCATTTCAGCCCAAATACTAAAACTTTAGTGGTTCTTAAATTGGCACTGTTTGTCGAGAAAACAAATGTCAGGATCGTGTTCGGCAGCAAGTACTTCATATTTTGCACCACAAGCGGCGTACATTGGACAACTTTCAGAGAAGTGAAACATTCCCTGAGGTTGGTGCTTACGGAGACATAAGCAGACTTGTAAAGACTCATATTTTTGTAGTCGCCTCAAGTCTGATTCAAGAGCCAAAGAACTGACTTGACTCTTGACTCAAGTGGTGTTAAAAACCAAAGAGTCGACTCCACTCATGACTCAAGTGAGTGGAGTCTTTTAAAAATTGAGTCGACTCAACTTATGACTCAAGTGCAATTTTAACAAATTGATTCGACTCGACTAAAAAAACCATTTGAGTCGTCTCAGTTTGACTCATCACAAGTTCCATTATTACTTGTTGTTGACCCTGGGGGGGGGGGTCTGGTGTCAGACAATAATCTGCATTATATCTAGTGTAAATTGGTTTGTTCGTGAAGTGGCGTCGCCCAGTACCCCCTTGGCTATGTCCCTGTTGATTTTACTCACATTTGTTTGAGTCGATTCAAGTCTGACTCACAACCGAAGAACAGACTCAACTCTTGACTGAAGTGCTGTTTCAAACAAATTGAATCGACTCGACTCTTGACTCAAGAACCGCTCTTACAAATTGAGTCGACTCAACTCATGACTCATCCAAAAATGTCTGACTCATGACTCAACTCAGAGTCATTTATAAGTCTGGACATAAGTCAGTCATAAATATAGATATGGTTTTGATTTTTAGAGGCATCGTCCATGCTTTGTTCTCCAATTTTTTTATGTATTTGCAAATTGTAATTTTGTGATGAAAAAAATATTTTTCGAGAACAAATTTATGTAAAATTAAAATGGTAAAACATATTGAAAACTGGAAGATATATTGAAGAAACAAGCATGAACGATGCCCCTTAAAAAAAAATCAAGCAATATCTATATTTTTGACTGACTTATGTCTCCCTAAGTACCAGCCTACTCCTTAACTTGGTTGCGATAAAAAAAAAACAGGAGTGCAAAGGAGGCACGTTCTCCCCGGGTGCGGCTAGCCGGTTCCCGGGGACAATGACCAGACACTGCTGATGCTCAGAAACTCTGACTGATCTGGGTCATTTCTTCATTCCATTCGATCCGGCGTGGTACAAAAGAGTGTTGCTTGTGATTTTATACAGATTGGTCCACTCTAAGTGCACCAAATTACGGTGGCGGCGGAACATTTCTGGGCAAGGGGGCACTTCGATTTCACTCCTCAAACTTCAATTATCAGCCCAAATGTGAAATGTTGCTGAGTGGGGTAGGAGTAGGTAGTAGGTAGGGTGGAGTCGGGTCGTCAGTAGCGTCGCATTTTATCTAGTGTAAATTGGTGTTTGCTCAAGGTGACATGGCCCCGTGTCCTCCTCTTGGCAAGGTATCTGGTCGCGCGGCTACATGCGTTGATATAATATATACATATAACCAGAGGTGGGCATCGTTACTCAAAAAAGTAATTCCGTTACACGTTACTCCGTTACTCATAAAACTAGTTACGTTACTCGTTAGTCCGTTACTTTGCGACAAATTTAACGGAAGTTACTTAAAATCTTGTAATTGTTTCAACACTATTTTGAGGGAAATGTAAGACATTGCTATAATTATAAATGATAACCTTATCCTCATAATGCCGAAAAATATTTGTAAAAAACCAAAGTCAAATTAATGAGAGCTTTCGGCTTGCGCCTTCGTCAGCCATAATTGTATTTTTCCCGTTAGCAAAAAAAAAAAACACAGGGTAGCTATGCCGCTGCGACCCCATTGGCCGAGTTGTCTAATGACGGCGGCCGTACT
>VOPJ01001488.1:0-25200 GCA_014673585.1 Semibalanus balanoides
GATGTGAGGCGGCCGGCGGACAGCGGCCACTGCCGGCACCCACCAGCACGCCCCACCAGCACGTCCATTGCTGTTAGTCACTAGTGGTGTAAACCGGAGCCTTAATGTTTGGAAGTCCAAATAGTCCGATTCCGATTTGGAATTCGGTCGGTCAGCCACAGATATTTTTGACAATTTTCGGTCAAGACGTATACATCATAATTCACGTATTTTCCTATCTTACAGGTTTGTACACCTTGCCATACATTGTTAGGCTGCTTGTCTGCACGAATCACTAACAATTCACAATAATAGCATTCAGTTAAATAACAAAATAATCAGCCAGAACTTAGCCATAGACTGAAAACATTTGAAGAATCTGTTATGGAAGGGTACCACTACCAGTAAGGTAACAACTTAAGCATTTACAGTTGTAGTTTGTACTTATCATTTCACAGTTGCAGAAGAGCTATAGCAGGCATATAACATATGTTTTACAAATTTGACTATTTTTGGACAATTGAACTCATTGAACACTTTCGGTCAACATTGTCATCTTGGATCGGACTTTGGATCGGACATGGTTGGGAAAATGTAGGAATCTTGCACTACTGGTCCTCACCAACGCGCCCCACTGCAGCCGGGCCAGAGCAGACGGCATGCTCTCCTCCTATCTCATACTACTGTAGCAACTTCATCACTCAGAATGGCCATCACTAGCCGCAGAAGACAGGATATGGTAGACGACAGATAATTGATAACAGACGACTGACGACGTTTAACCCGGCATTGGCTGGGGTCTCAGCCGAACGACATTGACTGGGGGAGGCGTTTTTCGTCCCCTCGTTATATTTCGAACCTATAACTGCAGCGAGACGCGCAAGGCGGCAAACTCTCAATGAGATGCATCTAAATCACTTGTGAAATTTGCAAAATAAGATCACATGTCAGGTCAAAGGTAAAAATTGAGATATTTGAGCTTTTGGACCATACTTTCCATCCTAAGATTGAGACTATTATCACACAAAGAGCTCTCAAATGTATAATGCACCTCCCGTATAAGTAGGTAAAAGTGAAATCGTAAGTAAAGGTCAAGGTCATGAACCAGGTCAAACAAGGTCATTATTGGCAAGAGTTCATGCGACACATGCTATATTTGTTATTGTACACGTATAATTAGAAAGTAACAGCCATTTGCACACCTGGCCACATACAAGGTCAAGATCAGGTGATAAGTGGTCAAAATGTTAAAATGAATGAATCTAAATAAATAGGGCATGTTTGCAAACTAGTTTGTCTCAGACATACAGTGGTGGCATTTACAGTGGTGGCATTTGTATCTGGTCAATAAAAGTCATAAATCGTACTTTCCAAAAATTACATCATATGAGATAGGTACTCATAACTAGGGAGCCATCAGCCATGCAAAAATAAAGATATTTCTTTAAAATTTGATTTGGTTATTTTACATGTGTGGTCTCTCATTCTCATTCATAAATTCTGGTTTTTGACATATAAAACAATGCTGATTTTGAGGGTATTTTTTGGGGAAGACAAAATTGTCAAAAATCGAGATAGCCATTTTCTACCCCTTGTCATTTTCTATCTTTCAATGCTTTTAATTGCATTTTGCTTTCTATGAATGGTCTTTGTACGACTTGTTAGATTTAAGCTGATTTTTGCGTTAGTCGTACGTAGTGACGTCACTAAATTTGATGTAACTCCTAATATGTCGACGATTTTTTTTTACAGAAGACGCCAAATTAATGTAGAAGGTACTTGAAGTTTTACGTTGCTAGTGTTGTTTGTTCGTTCGTTCGATAGTGCTTTTGTGAAAATCCCTGAGGGGGTGGGTGTCGTTCTTCGCCCTCCCCTCCCGCCCAGTCAACTGCGGGTTAAAACGTCTTGCGAATGAAAGTTGAATATTTTGTTATTATTGTCTCATGTCTAAGGCACATTCACATCGAATGAGGTGTTCGTCTCAGGGAGTCTGGATGGATCACGCATGCTTCCGAATCACGAGTCTTAGGATGCTTCCGAATCACGTGTCTTAGGGTGCTTCCGAATCACGTGTCTTAGGATGCTTCCGAATCACGTGTCTTAGGATGCTTCCGAATCACGTGTCTTAGGATCATGGGCTCCGCCAGCGGGGGGGGGGGACGGGGGGGGGGACATGTCCCCCAACTTCAAAGTTGGGGGGACAGGGTGCTTTATCCCCCCCCCCAACTTTGAGACCATGATGAGTAACTTAATATTTGAACACCTTCAAACAACATTACACACTAACCGTTCTTAGCGACTTCAACAGTAAGAATTCAGTTATCCAGGGAATTAAATCAAAAATTTTTGCGTCGCTCCGCGGGAAGCAAAAAATGTAGCTTGATTACATTGTATCGGGCTGAAACACCAATTACCTATTCGCACTGTTTCGCAATCCGCATTACTTGTGTTATGTTTTGTTGATTATGTTAATTACTTTTTTTACGCTATTGTGCAAAAAAGTTAGCTTTATCACTTTTGTACCTCAGTCTTACCCCGCGCTCCCCACGTGTGTGGTGGTGTGTGTGTTATGTATGTGTGTGTGTGTGTGTGTGTGTGTCGCTGTGTGTGTGTGTGTGTGTGTGTGTGATAATGATATTGTGATTTGTGTGTGTGTGTGTGTTGTGTGTTGTGGTGTGTTGTGTGTGTGTGTGTGTGTGTGTGTGTGTGTGTAGGTGTGTGTGTGTGTGTGTGTGTGTGTGTGTGTGTGTGTGTTTGAGCATCCCCCTACGGTTTTCTCGATTTACAAAAAAAAATGCGGCGACTAGCGCCGCCAAATTTAGTTCAAAGCTTATCATTAATCCTTACAATGTACATATGTTAAAATTTTAGTTTACGTGTCGGGATCAGGTCAGGTCAAGTGACCCCATCTCCAAAATTACGGTCGTGCTATTGACCACAATTTCTGAGGGATCGATATTACGCTTTTTAGTATTTGGCATGAAACCATCTACACCTGCAAAATGTTTATCCTAAGAATTCGGGATATGGTGACCTGAGAGTCGGTCAATTTCGTTGAACCTCTCATAATAAGTCGGTGAAGAAATATTCAATGCTTTCTAATTTTAATGATATCAGTCAATTCGTTCTGGATAATGTAATAATAGGATATCCTTGATGATCCAAGCGCAGGTTTTGTTCAGTGACCCCTACGGGGTTATCTGAGTTCATCCGAGGTCACACCACTTTTTTCGTCAATAACTCTCGACATAATGAAAAAATAAAAGTGAAAATTTCAGCAGTGTGTTTGGATTGTCGAGACACGTCTTCTAATATGCAGCCTGACCTACATGGGTCACCACTTGACCAGAGGTCAAATTTTCAAGTTGACCTAACATGTATGGTCAACATGGAAAATATTTTCAATGCGCCTTGATGAGACAATCACGATGGGCGTAAATTTTGTTTGTGAATTTTCATTAGGTAAACGTTATCAGTGGAAACACCCACTTGTTGCTCAAAACAGCACTTTTTATTTTCAAAATTTAAATTTTTATTTTATTACCTTAGAAACCTAAATAGTGAAGGAGCTAAATTTCAGAAATGAAGTGATTCATATTTCAAGAGCTCCGTTTTTTTCCGTTTGATCCTATGTAGCGTATTTCCGGAAGATCTTATGGGGGTTCTGGAACCGAATCCTTTAACTGGAAAATTGTGACCTTTGATGGCTTCTGGTGACCTCAACTTTGACCTGAGCGAAAAATCAGATAGTTATACACGATTTTTGACGACGTTTCGAACATTGTTTTTTTGGTTTTTATCTTACGCTCCATAGGCGAGCCCATTTAGAAAGGGGGACGTTCAACACATATCCGCCCCCTTCCTCCCAGTAGGGGCGTGGGAAAATCCGAGGCCCAGTAGGGCGTGGGTTTAAACAAAAAAATGAAAACAGAGGTTCATAGAGTAAAATGCATATACAGGGCGTGAGACTTCACAATGTCGCGCCACTCCACGGAGGGGGGCAATTGCACGAATTTTACTGGGAGTTTATTTTTTGTCCTCTCCCGTTATTTGGTAATATCTCCTAAGCCAAAAGCAGTATCGTCACCAAACTTTTTCTTATTGTCATCAATTTGACGCATGTTAGCCAAAGAAAGACGCTGAAGTTATGATAGGTCACCCGGAAACAACGTTTGAGTGAAGTCATGTTCTGCAGTTTTTGTTGACAAATAAGGTTTTGCGGAAAACGCAGTCAAAAGTACATTTTTTATATAAATTAAATTGGTAGATATCAAATGACTGGTACTATGTAGACTCGGCTTTCAATCTGCATTCTCGGATTTTCGAGTTTTATTGATTTTAATATTTTGAGAAATCGAAAGTTGTTTTTATTTTATTTTTTCTCGAAATAAGTCAAAATTGTCACACAGTTGGAATAAAATGATAAAAAGGTGTCAGGTGAATTTATATACCAAATTTTAAGTCGATATCGTCAAAAATGACTGACTTAAGACATTTCAAAGTAAAAATAGAAACACATCTACAACATACCATGACCTTTTTTTTCTTTATTGTTATGGGAAATAAATAATGTTCTTAACGTCATTTTTTGCGTTCTAGGACGAACAACAAACAAACATGTGTTACCAACGCCTCAATGACCGTAATATGCAGATTAAAACTCGTGACATCGGATGACTTGATCTACTTTAGATCACCCAACAGCTTAGGAATGGTACTAAGAAGTGTCAGGCACACGAAACATACCGATTTACCAGCTGCTTAATCGTTTAACCCTCGCCAGTGTAGGGGGGTGGATGCAACCCCCTTTTTTCCAGAATAACTCACGTAAACATCAACCGATCACGATTAAAATATCAGTATCCTACTTTGCATCAATCTGAAATGTACTTCTAAAAATGGCGAACTTCTAAACCCGTGTGACCCGTGACCTTTGACCTGTTTTCTAGGTCGTGATTGCGAAACTGCGCGTTCCGTAGTAACATCCTTGAAACATGTGCAGTTTCCCCGAGTGTTTGTTGTTCAGGAGCAAAGGTGTTTCTAGGTGACGGTTGTGGCTTCTGCAGAGATTGCGAATCTCGATTGACCTTTTTCAGAGGTCTACGGAGTGTCACTGACTCGATGACCTCAATGTCTTTTTTCTCTTCTGTCCGTTTATAATGCAGTTTTGTTTGGACGCTGATTTCGATTCTGGGATTCATATTAACATGATTATATGTTCCATTGGGGTCATGCGCTTGCAAAGGGTCAGCCGAGGTCACTTGACTCAGTACCCTGGACATGGCTTTTGTAATTTTGCATTTTTTAGGTCATTTTGTGATGCTGATTTCAATTATGGCGTGTATTTAGCATTCGTTGATGTTCTTTTACAATTTGAGCTCTACAAGTTCTTATTTTACATATTTACGATTTGACAACATTTTGGCTTTGACATGACCTCAGAGGTCACCTAAAATGTCCGCTCGTGTAGCTCAGTCGGGAGAGCGCTTGGCTACAGATCTGACCCACCCTGGCAAGATGGGTTCGAGCCGTTTCGGCGCTCGCTGTTCGCTCCTGNCATAGTTAAATCTAATAGTGACGAATACCTACTTAAAGCAAGTACTGTGATGTTTTTCAAAGCGTTGTATTTTCCGGCATCTTCAACAAGTACTTGGGCAAGTACCACCATGTATACGACACGATCCCTTACTAAATCTATGACGTTGCGTGCTTCTCAGCCAGCTGATTTCGCATTACTTTGAGGAAAAAAATATGAATTATCACCAAATAATTGACATTTTAATTTGCTTTTTCCGCGTAAATATAGGTTTCTTTGACTTACTAGTGACATGATACTTAATTTTCTTGCTTCTCTTCATCATTTCTGAGCTTTTTCTCATTTTTTTCTTCTCAAGGTGAACTATTCCCTTTAAGACGAGCGAGCGCTTTGCGCTCGCTCCGTAAAATCAATCCGCCCATGTAGCTCAGTCGGGAGAGCGCTGGACTATAGGTCTGATGACCCACCCTGGCAAGATGGGTTCGAGCCGCTTCGGGCGCTCGCTGTTTGCTCCTGGCGGGGGATGACCTGCGCTGGTGGCAGCGGCGGTGTCAAAGGTCAGATGAAGCCAGCGAGCCGGGCGGACCGTCCTCAGTCGTTAGGGACGTTAAACTTTCGTCTCTAAATTCTGCCGGTGACTGAAATTGCGTGATCGGATGGTGGGGTCAGGGCTTGCGCTACAAGCTTATCTTAGCGTGGTTCCTGGTCTCGGGAATCCATCCCTTCAAAAAATTCGGTCTAAATTTATTTTTAAAAAATGTCAGCATGATTTTATTCCACAGACAAACGTGAAGTGCTTATATGCGGAGATTGCTCAGCTGATGACTGATCATGCCTTTTCTGAGCCATGTCCAGCACTGATTTTGGCTATGAAACGATATTCCTGTTTCATTACGACGCACCCTGGAGAGCTGCATTGTGTTTTTGATATACAACCAGTAAAGAAGATCCATTGAGAAGCACCAAGACATGCCCCCCGGCCCGTTCCTACGTACTCCCAGTGGGTGGGCAATAGAGGTGCCACTTTTCAGGCTTGTGGCTACCCGACCCGACCCGCAAACCCCCTTCAACTACCCACCACCACCCACATGACCATATAGGCTGCCAGCTACCCGCAAGTACCCACAAAGAAAATTTGTCATCATTATGTCTGCCATTGAATAACTTATTTGTAATGCTAAACTGTTTTGTATTGATCCCTGCTCAGTTGCTGAGATGTCTATATTTATTCAAGCATCCCAATTCCCATAAAAATCCCTGTTTTCCCCATTGTTTTGCCATTATGAAAATTTTGTTACCCGCCAACTACCCACTTCATCCAAATGATCACTTGTGATACCCGCTACTACACACGTGGGCAGTAACTACCCATAACTGGTGGGTAGGTGGGTTGAAAGGTGGCACCTCTAGTGGGCAACTTCCGTTACTCCGTTACTTACGGAACTACTTTTTTCAGTAACGGAGTAACGATCTCGCTACTTTTAAAAACAAGTAACGAACCGAGTAACTTCCGTTACTTTATAATCAAGTCCGTTACTTCGTTACTCCTGTAATTTTGTGTTGAGATAATGGGCTGGTGTGAAAAGGACGGACACCATCAGTGGATACAAATATAAGTAGCATATAAAAAAGATCTCTTACCGAACAAATCTCATCTTAGGTCATCTTAGGTCAGTGACATCGTTTGACCTGTGTAAGAAAATGACCCCAGTGGAACATATGTTGTAAAATGGATGCCAAATTTAAAGTCACAAAATGCCCTAGATATTGCCAGAGGCCAAAAGAGTTATTAGCAACCATGTTCACAACCCGACACCATATAAAGCCAAGGTCAGGTCATATGAGGTCAAGACTTCAAAATGATAAATATAAATACAATTGCATGTTATCTGGAACCGGTTCTGCCTCAAAAATACAGCGACGACATTTATTTGTCTCTATCTGGTTGATAAAAACAAAGAAACATCGCTACAATAAATTACGTTATGAGTTACTGATACTTATTGAGCCATAAGTCGGTAAAATAAAAACATTGATTTGAAATTTTGTTTGGTTATCGACCATACTTTTTTTTATCTCACATGTGTTCTATTTTGGAATATCTTCTCCAAAAATTGGTTTAATGAAAAACAAATTTCCGAAGAAATAATAATTATTTTTATCTTTTAGAGGTGAAAAACAAGCTTGATCTAGAATCCACAACAGCCATTTTGAAGAAAATATTTTTGCGTTTTTTTCAGTTTTCTTTACAAAATTATTTTCTACAATTTGTCAAACATGTATCGTTTTTCCCACTATAAATGACATGACATCACGTCATTAAAAGGTCAATAATCTTCCAAAGTACTACATCAATTTCATAACAATTGTGCAAAAAGACGTGTTTTTAAGTTATCGAGAAAATCTGGGAGGGAGCAGATTTTGCCCCCCGTAGCGAGGTGTTTGCTTAACTAAAGTAACAGAGTAACGGACTAAAGTAACTTCCGTTAAATTCATCGCAAAGTAACGGAGTAACGAGTAAAGGAACTACTTTTATGAATAACGGAGTAACGAGTAACGGAACTACTTTTTTAATAACGATCCCAGCCTGTCCTCCCCCTGATCCCTCCCCCAACCACGCTAAAACGAGGGCACCTGGGGCATGTTCCCCCGAAACATCTTCAGAGGCTCTCTTTGGCGAAGGGGTACCTATGTGCGGAGAAGAAGAGATTCTCGGAGTGAAGGTGAGGCCTGTTCTGTTCAGAAAGGAGATCCTCCTGTGCAGAAAGGAGGCTCTTCCTTAAGGTTACGTAGACCGTCGATGTATATGCTATTTAGCGCATTGTTACTAACGCAAGCGTTTGAAACACAATGGTATATTGGCAAACTTTGAAGCCCTTGGAGCAAGTGTAAGAATGAAGCGAGAGGTCTAGAGTTTTCCGTAGGTATCTGCTGCCTGTTTGATCCACAAGCAAATAGGAGAGCATCAGTGGAGCAGATGCAACAAATGTTTCACAAAACTGACTGAGCCTCTAGTACGTATATGTACAGCCGGTCTATTATGTATCTTCCCTTTTGAGCTTCTAAAACTCATCTAATTGCACTTCTGTGTACATTCATGATTGATACAAGCGGAACATGTGATACCTACCTAAGTACAGGGTCCGCCGAAATTAGGGAAACGCTCTGAGTTACCTTCCACTGAGAGGCGCCCACGCAAGCTACATACGTTAATTTCGTACCATAGTTCGCTCGCGGTCTCAGGAACGTACAATTTAAATGATTTCGGCCAGGATTCTTAATGATTCGTAATGATCCAATGATTCGTAAGCCGTGGGTGGCAGTAAATAACACCTTATAGCGAACCGTCTCTGCGCGGGAACGGCACCGGTACCGTCTCTAAGGCGCTTAACCAGTCAAGAAAGCGTATAAAATTTACCCGAGGCATGCTGAATCAAAGAGGAAATTTTGAGAGAGCCAAAGGCCAGGAAAAGAAGAGAGAAAACAAAAAAGGACCGAGGATCATCCAGAAGGTGAACAGAGTCATCAGAGCGAATCCGAGAAGAACTGTGGCCGAGTCCAGCAATCTTCACAGGTGCAAACGAGAAGATCAACAAGGAGTTGCTGGAGCAGCACTCTAGCCCTGGATACGTCGTGCGCACCCTGATGGCAAGTACGGGTTCCAGCAGGATAGCGCCTCTGCACTTACGGAAGAACAAACTAAAAAAATTCCTGAAGTCGAAGATGACGAACGTCAGGACACAGGAGTTATGGCCCCGTCATCACCCGACCTCATCTCCTTGAACTTCTCTACCTGGGCGCGTTTGGAGGCCGAGGTGTGCAATGTCTCTCACCCAAACCTTGAGTTCCCGCTTTGAAAAACTGACATACGGAGAGTGCTGGCACAACATGACAAGCACACATTCCAGCGTGTCTGCATGCTTCCAGGTCTCGTGTGGAGAGAGTGATTGGGGCTGAGGGTGATACATTGGGTAGCTGCAGGACGTGATGATCTGGTGTGGTATGTGGAAAAATAAATTGTCATTGGAAAATTATTTCTTTTGATTTGGTGCAGGTCCTCTCAGATGTCATAAGCGTTACCCTAATTTCGGCGGACCCTGTAGGTACAACATGTACCATTAAAACAGTCCTTCATGTACATATAAGTGAAATTAGATGAGTTTTAGAAACTGAAAAAGGGAAGAAACATAATAGACCGACTGTACATATGTGATTGTTCAATAAGACAAAGCATTAACGTGACATGCCACTGTGTTGTCAGGAGCCGTTATGATGTCGGCGGCTCTGGTGGCGCTTCTCCTGTCTGGAGGTGTCTGGCCGGCCTCTGGCGACCCTCAGCCGCCTCTGCTTCACAACACCACCTGGCAGAGCCGGCCCCAGTTCTGGCGCGTCTCCGAGGTCAACTGGTCACCGGCCGAGAACGCCGTCTTTGCACCCCGTCCTGCTCGCGACGGCCGCCACTGCGGTCACCTCTGCCTGATCGACCCTGCGTGTGTCGCCGCCGACCTGGTGACGACCTCCGACGGCCTATCCTGCCGGCTGGCGGCGCAGCGGGGCAACAGCACCGCCGACACCACCGCTGTCACTGCCTTCGTCCGGCTCGGTCGTGCTGATCTCGGTGAACGCTGTCTGACCGATGACGAGTGCTGGCAGGGTCTGGTCGGCGCCGGCTGCGTGGACGGCGTGTGCGCGTGCGCAGCGCCTCCGCTGACGGCGCGTGCTGACTGCGTCATCAGCGACTGTTCCGAGCTGACGGCGCTGGGCGTCAACCGCCAGGCGGCAGCAACTGGGTGCGGCCGGCTGAAAGGCGCCGCGCCGGCCGCCGTGTTCTGCGACATGGAGACGGACGGCGGCGGCTGGACCGTGTTCCAGCGGCGACAGAACGACACCGAGCAGATCAACTTCTACCGCTACTGGCACAGCTACCGCGACGGCTTCGGCGACGTCTCAAGCCAGTTCTGGCTGGGCAACGAGCTGATCCACCGCCTGACGTCACGCCGGCCGCACCTGCTGCGCATCGACATGGAGGACTTTGACGGCAATCGTCGCTTCGCTCAGTACGACACGTTCGCAGTAGCGGACGAGGCGGACAACTATCGACTCTCAGTGACAGGCTTCTCTGGCGACGCGGGAGACTCGCTTCTCCATCACAACGGCAGGCCTTTCTCGACTAAAGACAGAGACAACGATGCATTTGTACTGTCTTGCGCGCGCATCTACAGAGGCGCCTGGTGGCACGGATCCTGCCACCACTCCAACCTGAACGGTTACTACTTGAGAGGCATCCACAAGCAGACCGCCACTGGCGTCAACTGGTACCACTGGATTGGCCACAATTACTCACTGAAGCGCACTGAGATGAAACTGAGACCGGTAGACTACGCCGCTGCCATGGGCAGAAGGCGATAGTGGCGCAACAACACGCCACTGCCACGGGAAGAAGGCACAGCACCACATTGCTGCCACGGGCAGAAGGCGTTATTGGCACAGCACCACATTGCTGCCACGGGCAGAAGACGTTGGTGGCGCAGCACCACGCCGTGGCTGATTGCCCCACTGACTGCAAGGTTGGGGGTGCTTTTCGTGTCAACCTTAAAAAAGACAAGTACATCCGCAAATGCATGTCCGACGAGGGAAGCTGTCCTGTCCGTTCTTGCACGAACATCGTTACCGTGAGGTCTTTCTGTCTGAAATGTATGTAGGTTTCTTTCAATTTTTGAATCTGAAAAACCCGAGAGAAAATGCATATCTCCTCAGGCGCTTTTGTAAGTTCGTTAAAGAACAAAAGAGTAGTGAAAAATGAAAAATGAATACTATCACAGAATGGAATTGGAATGGAATGGGAGAACGTTTTCCATGTCTGATTAGTTGTACTGGATGGAACAGGACAAGATGCTTAGACCTCTGTCTCTAAATGGACTGAAATGGAATAAAACAAACATTTACAAAGTAGTAATAGGCCGAAATGGAAAGAACCGAGAGCAAATGGAATGGAAGAGGAAGGAAAGCTAGATGTTCTTCCATCTGATGTCGCGATATCTACAGAAGCCCTTGCCTTGCCATTCATATTTCTGCACAGGTTACAGGATTCTGGCCATAGCTGGATCAAGAACGAAGATGTTTCGGAGGAAGTTTCGGAGGAAGCTTCGGAGAAAGCTTCGGAGAAAGTTTCGGAGGAAACTTTTTAAGAAGCTTCAGAGAAAGCCTCCGAGTGTTGATGATCTTTTTGTCGAACCATGATGCTTAAGCCTTCCAAATCTAACTTACTTTTTAACGAAAGTCCGTTTGCCATCCAATTGTTTTTTCTTATACGTATTATAAGTACGAAAAGTTATATAGTTTCGACACATACAAATTTAATAGTGTCTAAGAAATAATTTTGCAGATTGTATGAAAACATGTGTGTATATTATTCTGCTCCCTACATTTCCCAACATCAAACCGTCCTGCTACAAGTAAAGATTATGTCTGACTGTGTTAGTAAAAATAGCACGGCACAACTTCCATGGATAATACCGCCGTCCACCCTCTGATGAGCGGAACTTGAACTAAACACAACCAGTGCAGCGAGGCACGGGTTGCGGTTTGTGCACACCAGCGCTACCTATATAGAATATCAACCCAACGCGCACACCAGCGACACCTATAGCACGGAGAAGGGGTTTAGCAGTAATCGTAAAAAAATATAGCCATTTGCACCGGAAATAATTTGGAAAAAAAAACTACGATCCTCTAAAATACGGCGTGAAGGAGTTACTCGGTAAAACACGAATAAAAAACGTGAAAATGCAGTCTCAGTATAGCACCCCCAAATTCGTTCCAGCGGAGCGGACGGGTTAGCATTTGTTCTGACTTTTTAATGGCGACGGAATACTCGTACATTTGTTAACTTATCGTATATTTTTATAAATCACTCACTGTTGATGAAATTAGCAAGCTTTCGGCTATTGCAGTATTCTTTAACATTTTGTTGGCTGAAATGCACGATACAATACAACGATGCTCAAACACTGCAATATTGGACTTATTATTATGCAATGCCTCAGTAGTATGACATTCCCACACCATGAGGGTGTTTCTGCATATTTTGAAAAATATATGACTTACACTAAATTGTATAGTCTTTTTGATGGACGATCTTTTGATGTTGGCTTGACCTCCTCCCTCCGACCTGGTTCTGTGGTGCCACCCCTGGAACCAGAACATTGTATTGTATGTGTGTGGATTATATAGTTCTTATATATAATATTATATATATATATATATTATATATAATAATATATTATAATATTTTAAACCATGAAAAAGCATTATGCTCTGCATCTATTATAATTTGTCGCATAACAATGTCGGGGCGCGGGAATCTCGGTTCCAAGGTTATATTGCTATATCCGGTTTCGCGGATTGCGCAAACCGTCACGATATCTCTCAAACAGGCGTTCGCCGAGGAACGTCAGTTTTCCTGTATGATGTTCCAAACAAGGAGGTTGAGAGTACTCGGTTCTTGGTGTACCGAGTACTCTCAGACCCACACGATGACACCGCACGCGTCAGTTAGGATTCAAAATAAGCAAAATAAGGACTGAGCGGGTAAAGTTAAGGTTGGAGCTTAATTGTGCCGTTGGGGTAGCGTAATTTAAAGTTGCAGTTGCAATTACTACCTTCAGAGCATATACAGCTACGCCCATATATATATATATATATATATATAAGTTGTGGACCTTTGAAATAAGTGGTGTAAGCGAAGTGCATGATGCAAAAATGTATTTTTCCATCACAGGAACAGATATATTAGCATTTAACACTGGCAGGCATCTCCCAGGCAGTGACATACTAGCACCACTCGAAACAGTTTATGATACAAACTTACAGAACACTAAAACAGAACACTAAAACTTACCTACTTTGATGAACAAAACGCTGCTTTTTGTTTGAATTAATCCAATGTTTATCAGGCTAATTAACCCTCCTTAAATGCTTAGTCTGGATCTTACAGAATCTCAGATACGTTACTTACTTCAATGAACTTGGGTCCTTGGGTCCATGATCAGTTATTGAGTTTTGTCGCGCGATGGTCTGCTGACATTTAAAATATGTCATTTGATTGGGGGAGCAGATCTTCTTCGATCTGGTATGTTTTTTTCTGAGATTCATGCGCATTGCTCATGTCCACCTTTTGGCTCTTTAGAAGCTTGCCGGTCGGCACGCTCACTAGATATGGGTCGGCACGCTCGCTAGATATGCAAAACATCAAAAACAGGAACCGGCACCGCCGCTGCCACCGCTCATAAATGAGTTGGCACCAGCATCAAGCCCGGCCTCATTTGGCAGCACCGGCCAGGCGCAGCAGCCAGCAATCGGCATGTCTTCTTCATTATGCATTAAACCATATGTTAACACCCAAACTTGTGCTGAGTCCGGCATAAGACCGGCAAGACTGAGTTCAGACACAGCTTCATGCCCACCGTGCCTGAATTTGGGTCCGGCGCCGGCTCCGTGGTCCTGAAATTTGCAACCCTAGCACTCACTAAGATTCTCACCTCAAGCTACACAAGGCATGGCACCTCCTCTCAGAACTGGCTGGTCATTGCACCGACCCCCCTCCTGCTGATTCGGTGGGGTGGGGGGGGGGGGCACTTAGCGCTGATGATAGCGTGGCCGCCCTCAGCAGTGGAGCGATCGTACCCAGATGATGAATTCAGTCGGCTGATGATGAATTTCAGTCAGATGATGATGAATTCAGTCGGCTGACAAAACGGTCCCACTCCGTCTCTATTAGGTGAGCTGGGAGCACAGGGAAGCTCGCCGGCTCCCCGCCTCCTCGGCATTCCGCTCCACAGCTGGCCTGAGGGACGGTCCCGACTACTGGGGGGCCGTCCTAAATTAGATGAGCTGGGAGCACAGGGAACTCGCCGCGCTCCCCGCCCCCGCATCCTCGGGTCGGCCAACAAGCTGGCCTGAGGGAGGTCCCACTCCGTTCTATTAGTGAGCTGGGACACAGGGAAGCTCGCCGCTCCCCGCCTCCTCGGCGTCGGCTCCACAATGCTGCCTGAGGACGGTCCCACTCTCTTATTAGGTGAGCTGGGAGCACAGGGAAGCTGCCGGCTCCCCGTCCTCGGGTCGGCTCGACAAGCTGGCCTGAGGGTTACGGTCCCACTCCGTCCTCTATTGGTGAGCTGGGAGCACAGGGAAGCTCGCCGGCTCCCCGCCTCCTCGGCGTCGGCTCCACAGCTGGCCTGAGGGACGGTCCTCACTCTCTCTATTGGGTGAGCTGGGAGCACAGGGAAGCTCGCCGGTCCGCCTCCTCGTCGGCTCTCACAGCTGGCCTGAGGGACGGTCCCACTCCCGTCTCTATTGGGTGAGGCTGGGAGCAAGGGAAGCCTCGCCGGCTCCCGCCTCCTCGGGTCGGCTCCACAGCTGGCCTGAGGGACGGTCCCACTCCGTCTCTATTAGGTGAGCTGGGAGCACAGGGAAGCTCGCCGGCTCGCCGCCTCCTCGGGTCTGCTCCACAGCTGGCCTGAGGGACGGTCCCACTCCGTCTCTATTGGGTGAGCTGGGAGCACAGGGAAGCTCGCCGGCTCCCCGCCTCCTCGGGTCGGCTCACAGCTGGTCCTAAGAGAACGGTCCCACTCCCGGTCTCTATTGGGTGAGCTGGGAGCACAGGGAAGCTCGCCGGCTCCCCGCCTCCTCAGGTCGGCTCCACAGCTGGCCTGAGGGACGCAGCAGCTCGCTACATTAGAGCTGAATCTCTGGATTAGGCAAAGCCAGTGTGGTATGTCTTTTTTAGGTTTGCTGTATTATTTCATAGTATTTTGACTCGTTGTAGTTGCTTCGCCTGCCTTAGCGGCGCAGAGGAACGACCATTAAAAGTGCTGACAATATGACTCGTTCTTTGGCTCGCCCTCTTGCCCAATTTGTTTTTGTATGAAGGACTTCATTCTCCTATCTCTTGATGCTCCTTGGTATGACGAATATGAGAACGTCATCACTATGGTCAATACTGATAATGATGTTTCGTCAACAGGCTTCAAAGAACATCTTACGAATTCAGTGAAATTGTGTTATGTTTAGCGATTATGTCATCTGTGCTAGATTAACATAAAGATGGAAATTGTTGAACTGGGACATTTTAAACTTTATAAATGCTCATGACTCATCTATGCTAATGATAAATATTTGCAGCGTATTGCTTTTAACTTAAATATGCGGGACAAAAAATATCGGAATTTCAAATGACAACCCAAATTCAAAAGTTAACTGAAATTGCTCAACATTATTAACATGTGGGCACTGTAATGCATACGAACTAACAAGAGAGTTGAAAATGTTTTCCCTTTCGTTTGATAGCCTTTGTATTAAACTAATGCGATAAATGATTGAACTGAATTCAGAGTAAATAAACCAGGAACTCCCAAAGGCAAAGACCCAAACAGCATGAAAGGAATCCTGGATAAAACACGTATCTAGTGGGGCTCTGCGTAAACGGGGGCTCTGAAGCCACACAAGGCAATAATATCACAGGTTGACCTTCCTGAGCCGAGCAGCTATGACACGAACACGGCTATGACAGCGCTGTGACGTAACAGCAGCGTCCAACTGAGACCTTCCTGAGCCAAGCGGCTGTGACGCGACAGCAGGGTGCCCAACTGAGACCTTTCCTGAAGCCAAGCGGCTGTGACGTAACAACAGGGTCCAACTGAGACCTTTCTGAGCCGAGCGGCTGTGACGTAACAGCAGGGTCCAACTGAGACCTTTCATGAGCCGAGCAGCTGTGACGTAACAGCAGCGGTCCAACTGAGACCTTTCCCTGAGCCGAGCGGCTGTGACGTGAACAGCAGGGTCCAACTGAGACCTTTTCTGAGCCGAGCAGCTATGACGCGACACAGCAGGGTCCAACTGAGACCTTTCTGAGCCGAGCAGGCTATGACGTAACAGCAGGGTCCAACTTGAGACCTTTCCTGAGCCGAGCAGCTGTGATGTAACAGCAGGGTCCAACTGAGACCTTCCTGAGCCGGGCAGCTGTGATGTAACAGCAGGGTCCAACTGAGACCTTTCTGAGCCGAGCGGCTGTGACGTAACAACAGGGTCCAACTGAGACCGTTCCTGAGCCGAGCGGCTGTGACGTAAAAGCAGGGTCCAACTGAGACCTTCCTGAGCGAGCAGCTGTGCCGTAACAGCAGGGTCAAACTGAGACCTTTCTGAGCCGAGCAGTCTTGTGTGTACAGCAGGGTCCACTGAGACCTTCCTGAGCGGGGCAGCTGTGATGTACAGGCAGGGTCCAACTGAGACCTTTTCTGAGCCGAGCGGCTGTGACCGTAACAACAGGGTCCAACTGAGACCTTCCTGAGCCGAGGCGGCTGTGACGTAACAGCAGGGTTCCAACTGAGCACGCTTCCTGAGCCGAGCAGCTGTGACTAACAGGCAGGGTCCAAACTGAGACCTCCCTGAGCCGAGCGCTGTGATGTAACAGGCAGGGGTCCAACTGAGACTTTTCTGAGCCGAGCAGCTGTGACGTAACAGCAGGGTCTAATGAGACCTTTCTGAGCCAGAGCGGGTGACGTAACAGCAGGGTTCAATGGAAACCTTTCTGACGAGTGCTTGTGACGTAAGCAGAGGTCCAACTGAGCTTCCTGAGCGAGTAAGCTGTGACCCGACAAGCAGGGTCCAACTGAGACCTTTCTGAGCCGAAGCAGCTTGACGCGATAGCAAGAGTTCAACTGAGAACTTCCTGAGGCCAGAAGCTGTGACCGACAGCCAGAGTTCAACCTCAGAACCTTCCTGAGCCAAGCAGCTATGACGTAAGCAGCTGGGTTCACTGAGACCTTCCCTGAGCCGAGCAGCTATGACGTACAACAAGGTCCACTGAGACCGTCCTGAGCAGCCAGCTATGACGTAACCAGCAGGGTTTCAACTGGACTTTCTGAGCCGAGCGGCTGTGACGAACAGGCAGGGTTCCACTGAGACTTCCTGAGCCGAGCAGCTAATGCACGTGAACAGCAGGGTCTTCAACTGAAACCTTTCTGAGCTGAGGCAGCTATGACGTGACAGCAGGGTTCACTGAAACCTTCCTGAGCCGGCAGCTATGCGTGACAGCAGGGTTCACTGAGACTTCCTGAGCGAGCAGCTATGAACTAACAGCAGGGTCCAATTGAGACCTTCCTGCGCCGAGCAAGCTATGACGTTACAGCCAGGCGTCCAACTGAAACCTTCCTGATCCGAGCAGCTGTGAGGTAACAGCAGGTCTAATGAGCTTCTGAAGGAAGCCGATCAGCTCTGACGTAACAGCTGGGTTCAACTGAGACCTTCCTGAGCCCGAGAGCTTGACGCTACAGTAGGGATCAACTGAGACCTTCCTGAGCCGTGCAGCTGTGGACGCGAACAACAGAGTTCAATCTGAGACTTACTGAGCGAGCGACTGTGACGTACCAGCTGGGTTACTGAGACCTTCCTGAGCCGAGAAGCCTTTTATGACGTACAGCAGGCGTTCAACTGAGACCATTCTGAGCCGACAGCTATGACGTGACAAGCAGGTCAACTGAGACCTTCCTGAGCCGAGCAGCTAATGAGTGAACAGCAAGGGTCCAAACTGAAACCTTTCTGAGCCGAGCAGCTATGACGTAACAGCAGGGTCCAATTGAGACCTTCCTGAGCCGAGCAGCTGTGACGCTACAGCAGGGTTCCAACTGAGAACCTTCCCTGAGCCGAGCAGCTATGACCGTGACAGCAGGGTTCAACTGAGACCTTCCTGAGCCGAGCAGGCTATGACGTAACAGCAGGGTCAATTGAGACTTCCTGAGCCGAGCAGCTATGACGTGACAGCAGGGTCCAACTGAAACCTTCCTGATCCGAGCAGCTGTTGGACGTAATAGCAGGTCCTAACTGAGACCTTCTGAGCCGAGCAGCTATGACGTAACAGCAGGGTTCAACTGAGAACCCTTCCTGAGCCGAGCAGCTGTGACGCTACAGCAGGGATCAACTGAGACCTTCCTGAGCCGAGCAGCTGTGATGCTACAGCAGGGATCAACTGAGACCTTCCTGAGCGGAGCAGCTGTGACGCGACAACAGAGTTCAACTGAGACCTTACTGAGCCGAGCGACTGTGACGTAACAGCAGGGTCCAACTGAGACCTTTCTGAGCCGAGTAGCTGTGACCCGACAGCAGGGTCCAACTGAGACCTTTCTGAGCCGAGCAGCTGTGACGCGATAGCAGAGTTCAACTGAGACCTTCCTGAGCCGAGAAGCTGTGACGCGACAGCAGAGTTCAACTCAGACCTTCCTGAGCCAAGCAGCTATGACGTAACAGCTGGGTTCAACTGAGACCTTCCTGAGCCGAGCAGCTATGACGTAACAGCAGGGTTCACTGAGACATCCTCCGAGCCGAGCAGCTACATGACGGGACAGCAGGGTCCAATGAAACCTTTCTGAGCCGAGCACTATGACGTAACAGCAAGGGTCCAATTGAGAAACCTTCAATGAGCCGTGCGGCTATGGACGTAACAACAGGTCCAACGAGACCCGTCCTGAGCCAGCAGCTATGACGTAACAGCAGGGTTCCAAACTGAGCCTTTCTGAGCCGAGCGGCTGTGACGGTAACAGCAGGCCAACTGAGACTTTCCTGAGCCGAGCAGCTGTTGACCTACAGCAGGTTCAACTGAGAACTTCCTGAACCGAGCAGCCCTGTGACGCGACAGCAGAGTTTCAACTGAGACCTCCTGAGCCGAGCTGTGACGCGATAGCAGAGTTCAAACTGAGACCTTCCCTGTGCCGAGCAGCTGTGACGTGATAGCAGGGGTTCAACTGAAGACCTTCCTGAGCCGAGCAGCTGTGTTAACGCGACAGCAGAGTCCAACTGAGACCTTCCTGAGCCGAGCAACTGTGACGTAAACAGCCAGGGTCCAACTGGGACCTCCTGACGCCGAGCAGCTGTGACGTAACAGCAAGAGTTAAACGAGATTCCCCTGAGCCGAGCACTATGACGTAACAGCAAGGTGTCCAATTGAGACCTTCCTGAGCCGAGCAGCTATGACGTAACACAGGGTCCAATGCCTTCCTGAGCCGAGCAGCTATGATGTGACAGCCAGGGTTCACTGAACCTCCCTGACGCCGAGCAGCTTGACGTAACAGCAGGGTCCCAACTGAAACCTTCCTGAGCCAAGCAGCTGTGACGCGACAGCAAGGGTCCAACTGAAGCCTTCCTGAGCCGAGCAGCTTATGACGCGCAGCAGGGTCCAACTGAGACCTTCCTGAGCCGAGCAGATATGACGAACATCGCAGGGTCACTGAGACCCTTCCTGAGCCGAGCAGCCTATGACGTTCAGCAGGTCCAACTGAGCCTTTCCCTGAAGCCGAGGCAGCTGTGACGCGACAGCAGGGTCTAACTGAGAACCTCCGAGCCGACAGACTATGACGTAAACAGCAGGTTTCAACTGAGACCTTCCTGACCGAGCAGGCTATGACGTAACAGCAGGGTCAATGAGCACCTTCCCATGAGCCGAGCAGCTATGACGTAACAGCAGGGTTCAACTGAAACCTTCTGAGCGAGCAGCATGAACGTGACATCAGGGGTCCAACTGAAACCTTTCTGAGCCGAGCAGCTATCACGTGACAGCAGGGTTCAACTAGACCTTTCTGAGCCAGGCAGCTGTGAACGTGACAGCAGGGTTGAACTGAGACCTTCCTGAGCCGAGCAGCTATGACGTAACAGCAGGGTCAACTGAGACCTTCTTGGCCGAGCAGCTAATGACGTGACAGCAGGTTAACTGAGACCTTTCCTGAAAGCCGATGCAGCTGTGGTCGCGACAGCAGGGTCATGAGACCTTCCTGACCGGCCAGATATGACGTAACAGCAGTCCAACTGAGACCTTCTTGAGCCGAGCAGCTATGAACGTGGATCAGCAGGGTCAACTGAGACCTTCCCTGAGCCGAGCAGCTGTGGTCCGCGACAGCAAGGGTTCAATTGAGACCTCCTGAGCCGAGCAGCTATGACGTAACAGAGGGATCCAACTGAGACCTTACCCCGAGCGCGAAGCAGGCATGACGTAACAAGCAGGGTCCAACTGAAGACCTTCCTGAAGCGAGCAGCTTATGACGTAACAGCAAAGGTTCAACTGAGACCTTCCTGAGCCGAGCAGCTATGACGTAACAGCAGGGTTCAATGAGACCTTCCTGAGGCCGAGCCAGTTTATAACGTGAACAGCAGGGTCCAACTTGAGACTTTCCTGAGCCGAGCAGCTATAACGTGACAGCTGGGTTCAACTGAGACCTTCCTGAGCCGAGCAGCTGTGTCGTAACAGCAGGGTCCATCCGAGACCTCCCTGAGCCGAGCAGCTATAACGTGACAGCTGGGTTCAACTGAGACCTTCCTGAGCCGAGCAGCTGTGTCGTAACAGCAGGTTCCAACTGAGACCTTCCTGAGCCGAGCAGCTGTGACGTAACAGCAGGGTCAACTGAGACCCTTCCTGAGCCGAGCAGCTTAATGACGTAACAGCAGGTCCAACTGAGACCTCCTGGAGCCGAGCAGCTGTGACGTAACAGCAGAGTTTAAACTGAGACCTTCCTGAGCCGAGCAGCTGTGTCGTAACAGCAGGGTTCCAACTGAGACCTTCCTGAGCCGAGCAGCTGTGACGTAACAGCAGGGTCCAACTGAGACCTTCCTGAGCCGAGCAGCTATAACGTGACAGCAGGGTTCAACTGAGACCTTCCTGAGCCGAGCATCTGTGACGTAACAGCAGAGTTAAACTGAGTGACAGCACCCCGAGCTGCGTGACTATTGTGCCAGACGACGCGGCTTTCACCGAAACTCGCCAGGCTATTTCTAGTCTCATCAATTCGCGTCGTGTCGGGTCGTGCGCGTCTCTTGAAAACCGCCCAGTGCGTGGCGGCCCAAAGTACTACACTTAATGACTGCTGATTTGATTACGATTAGTGACCTTAAAAAAAATTATCGGGGCCTGGAAATGGTATTTCAAGAGCGAGGTATTTTTTGCATCGATTCCGAAAAGCAGTAAGTGAAGTGCTGGTCAAGATTGAATGACGTCAAGAGGTTCTGAAGACGTGTTCCGGCGTAGCCTCTTGTACTGTTATTGAGAAGCTTGCCGTGAAAATATATCATCATACAACTGAAAGACCATGTCCCATAGCGACTCGTAGATCAATGTCTGCAACTGTCAATGATCAAATCTCGTCATGGTCATTCATGAAAGTGATGATCAGGAAGTGATCATTCATGGGTCCGTTCAATGAACTCAACGTTGGTAATCATCATTAGATCATTCATCATTGGATGCATTACTTTGTTATGGGTGAGGCGTTTTGAACTATTGAAGGAGAAGAAGAAGAAAAGTATTGAGTTGCATGATAAATCAATTTATGGCCAATTTCAGTTGTACCATTTCATTTCAGTTTGTTCAGTTGTACCAATTTCAGTTGTTTCAGTTTGTTTTCAGTTGTAAATTTCCGGCCAATTTCAGCAGAGTGCCGATTCTTTAACACACAACAGGTACGCCATCTGGTAACACTTTTTTCCATGATGTCACATAAATTATATTTTTTGGATCTGTCAGCGAACGGAAGAACGGTTATTTTCCTCCAGTTTTTCCTGAAGAACAAATATACTTGTATAATAGGTACCAGAGACACTTTTCAGTAGTTTTAAACATAAAGAAAACAGGTAAACGCTGAAGCCAATGCCAACGCTTCCTGACGTCACGCCTGCCAGATAACAATGTTGGGGTCCGACTGAAAGCATTGAGTGGGAAGCGCGTGCGCTTCACTTGTTTGGTGAGTGGTATTGATTTGCGCTGAACATTGTTTTATATAGATATGAGATGGTTTGCTTGCCATTATAATGAAGTGAATATAGACTGGAATGAATGGCCAATAGCAAGGCTTTCTTTGTATAGGTATTGCAGTTCTTTCTTTGTATAGGTATGTAAAAAAGTACATGACCGAAGACTGCTTTCCCGTTGACCATGTGCTTAAAGGTATCATAAGACCTTTTTCCACTCTAATGGAGATGGTAACGTAGTTTGGTACATGATGCTAAGTTATATTAGCCGTTTTCACGATGGATTATATTGTGCGAAATGTTTTAAAACATCTTAAGATGTTTGAAATGTTTTAGGATGAAAGTTTTTAGATAGCGATAGATTCCAACGAAAACTAATTACTGAGTTAGGCGATATTATCATTATTAAGAGTTATGGAAACATGAAATGAGCTCTTTACAAGATTATGACACAAAATTGTTCGTTTCTAAAGAACATATGCGCCTAGAGTCCGTTCGTTCAGTTAAGCATATCGCCATATTAGTTACTCATTCTGGCAGCGTCATGGATCACAGGTCTGACTTGGCATGGCGCAATAATGCGCTAGAAACGATTCGCTACAGGCGAGTCCAATATGAGCAAGGGGATTTCGCTTTGTTGAGCGACCAATAGCGTGAACGAGACCGATATGTTTCAAGATGTTCTGAAAAGAATCAGTAGGTGAAGATCTGGCATCACAGCTAACCTATACATAATTATCTTATGTCATTACATTACTTTACTACATACATTACTCAGTCCATGCTATTTACCACCAAACCACAGTTTTGTAACATACTATATTCTTACCAACATATTACAAAATTCTGAGAGACATTTCAAGAAAAAAATCGTTTGCAAAAGTTGCGTAGTTAAGGAAAGAATAAGTATACTAAAACTTGTAAAGTAAAACATTTCAAAAAACATCTTAAGATGTTTTAAAACATTTCGCGCAAAATGATCCATCGTGAAAACGGCTATTGCGGATTTTAGTCATAAAGCTTGAAAATATTGTTAAGTATGTCAAAATCACGTTTAAACTTCGTTTGCCTTCCACGCAAATAAGTGTAATTGGTCGGCGAGCTGCCATGGTCAAAGCTGTAGAAATAAAACACGTCAACCCGTGGCTTTTCTTCCGTACCTCCTGCAATGATTATGGGTCTCAAATAGCGGAAAAAGGCAACATTTGGTTTATCACTAGTCGTTACATTACTCAGTCCATGCAAAACAGATATGTCATTCTTAATGACTCGGGCATCCACGCAACGTTCCAATAATAGTTGACTCCAAACGCCCCGATCCAGATGTTGAAGGGATGAACACCGGCCGACCATTCTAAGCACTCAAAATAACAATGAAAGATATGCAGACATAATTCCTTTGACACCGTCATGGGAAATCAGTTGAAGATAATGACCCTGAAAACCATTTGTATTATAGGCGATATGATTCAGCTGATGACCGGTATGCATCGTCCTGCTTCAACATCTGGATCGATGTCTCTGGATCTGTTTATAATTTAGTAGCCTTGTTGGGAAACATTTCGACGACTACAGTGCGCACATGATCGGCAATTGCCACCAACCGTGTTTACACTGTTTGTTCACACTGTGTATTGCTTGTATTCAGAGCGCAATATATGCCTCACTTTGCATATATAGAGGGAAATATTTTTTTTCCTTTTACACTTGGATCAGAATTGCTAGTGCTGATATAATCCTGAATGTGATTACTAACAAAAGCTAATCAAATAGCTTTGTTAATATACACAATTCGTAAAAAGTTGGTTAATAACGTTCGAATAATTATTGTTGCATCGCTTCCATCCTCCAGAAAATTATAAGAAGACATTCGAGAAGGTCTTATGGTCTCTTTAACTGTACCGGTGTATTAACTTGAGTGTTAAAAACTCCCGAAAGTGAAAATGCACTGCTAAGCCTCAGGCAAATGATACTGCAATGAACTCTTGAAAATATGTACTTGCGCTCTAAACACCGAACAGCCAGTCTTGACCAGGGCTGGTAAAAAGTGCGATCATGATACATAAAACAGGCGCCACAAAACACCCCTTTAAGTTTGCTCCGGGGCCGAAAAGGCCATTCTGCACAAAAGCTTTTCACTTTTAACTGTGAGACAATACATTATGCAAGGAGTCATGAGTTGACGTCAATATTATTTAAATTGGCTGCCTCGTTCCTTTCTTCATCAGTGCCGAACCACCATATCAATGTCTTGTCCGGTGCCCCTCCCCATGCCATGCCCTTAAAACAGCTGTAAGTCACCGGCCGGCGGAAAAACACCGACCACCGGCCGGCGGAAAAACACCACCAGGTGGCCGGCCCGGCCACCTGTCCCACTTCGCCAGAATTGCGTGAGAATATTGATAAATTTCCCGTTAAGTCGTGTGGCTGAACGGATTTAGTCGGTCGACCAGTTTGTTTAACCATTGAGAACCACACGAGTCCAGTGGTGGGCAAGTTCCGTTACTCCGTTACTCCGTTACGAACGGAACTACTTTTTTCAGTAACGGAGTAACGATCTCGTTACTTTTCAAAACAGGTAAACTTCTGTTACTTTATAATCAAGTATGTTACTCCGTTACTTCCTTAATTTTGTGTTGAAATAATGGGCCGGTGTGAAAAGGACGGACACCACTAGTGGGCAAAAATGGAAGTCACATTTATAAACCGATCTCCTACCAAACAAATCTTATCTTAGGTCATCTGAGGTCAGTGACCTTGGTTTACCTATTTAAGAAAATGACCCCAGTGGATCATATTATTATGTAAAATGGATGCCAAATTTGAAATCAGCGTCAAAAAATACCCCTAATATTGACAGCTCTGTCAATTTCTAGGGCATTTTGTGACGCTGATTTCAA
>VOPJ01001489.1:0-24161 GCA_014673585.1 Semibalanus balanoides
GGGGCAGGGCACAGGGGCAGGGCACAGGGGCAGGGCACAGGGGCAGGGCACAGGGGCAGGGCACAGGGGCAGGCACAGGGGCAGGGCACAGGGGCAGGGCACAGGGGCAGGGCACAGGGGCAGGGCACAGGGGCACAAGGGAGGGCACAAGGGCAGGGCACAGGGGCAGGGCACAGGGGCATGGACACCAGGGCAGGGCAAGGGCAGGGCACAAGTGCACGGACAGGTAGGTCCAGCGCACTAGGTAGGGCACGGCGGCTGTTTATGGGACACTGACACTTCGTTTCTCCACTCCTTGATCATTGCTTTTTCCAGCTTTACATCCAAGGACACATTTCCACCTCCGGGACGCAGTGATCCAAAAATTGAAAGGGCTGCGTCCCGACGGATGGGGGCTGCGTCCCGAATCGGGACGCAGTCAATACGTTAAAATATGCCCTGCTGACGTCACTTCATCACTGATTCACACCGATCTCTTTATCTGTATAGTCTTTCCCGTTACAAATATGTTGAGGGAACCAACTTATTTATGAAGCTCACAACGCACTCTAAGGCCGTATTTACTCGACCACAACCAAAAACAGCGATCGGTCGTCTGCTTATGAATCCCGCCAATATTGTTTTAGGTTTGGCGTTGTGTCATTTTTTCACGGACAAGCTACCATGTTTTACTGCCATGTGAAGATATAAAATGCTATGCTTATCATTTTTACCATATAAATTGTTATATATTATATGACAAATTATATATCTATTTTTCGACTACGGAAGATGGCGGGGGACAAAAGATAGTTTTGCCCTTGCTTGATTTTGCCAGCGGGGGCGGCTGCCCCCACTGCCCCCCGAATCCGCCGCCCCTGAAAATCACCCTCAGACACAATACATATATTTGAGGCTCGCGGGCGTCCTCCCTTCGTACCTACAAAGGCGTCAATCGCTGAATGTGAGGCAGGGGTGCCTCTGATCTCACAGAGGGTGCCTCTTGAGCTATCTGTGAGGGCCCCTCGAAGATGTATTGTAGGGCGCCTTCAGAGGTATGTGTGAGGTCACCCTCAGAGATGTATTGGAGGGCGCCTTTGAAGGCGTGTGGGAGGGCGATTTCAAATTTGTATCGGAGGTTAACTTTGGAGCTATGTGGGATGGCGCTTTCAGAGGGGCATCGGAGGGCGTCATTGGAGTAGGTATGTGGTAGCTGGGAGGACGCCCTCGGAAATTTATCGGATCCTGCCACCCTCGCTTAACATCTTTCGCTGACGGCTCCCTAATGTTTGGGTTTAGCGCCCCTTCAGGGCTTGGTTCCCCTTTGGTGGATTTCTAAATACGCCTTTAACCATGCCTGTCATATATTGCATTATCCATCCTTGTAACGTGCCTTTTCATCTGGCCCTTCCAACGCTTGGGAAGATGGCCCTTTTAACGCTCGGAAGGGGGCCTCTTCGACGCTAGGGTAGAGGCCTTTTCAACGCTCGGTAAGGGGCCATTTCAAGGCATCCCCTAGAGTCTAGACCAAATACTGGCTACGTGCTTGCTTTAAACACATGCCTATGGTTGATGTAATAACGCCCGTTAAATAAGGTTATTTGTTAGTTTCATTTATTGCATAACTTATTTAGTTAACATTAGATTCAAGTATGCATTTATCGAGCGATGCACATACGCATTGTGAATCATTGTAAATGAATCATTCATGACTCATGAGTCATTGTGAATGAATCATTCATGAATCACTGTTTTTAGCCGTGCCGTGAGTCACTGCATCGACTCACCGGTGCTACTCTTGAGTGAATGAATCATTATAGAATCATTAATTATGGCCTGTGAACAGACACGTATACCAAGGGGAGAGGAGGAGCAGTAGAGGCGGCCGCCCCCTGAAGACCCGGCGGGCCCTTTTCGGCGCGAGCAGCGAGCCGAAAAGGGCCGACGAGACCGCGCAAAGTGCTGTATCGTGGGCTCTTAAGAGTCAGAAGACCACGCGAGGCGTCGTCTTTAGATAGTGGAGAGCACGTCGAGGCCCTTTAGGGCCACCAGAGCCCTCTCTGAAAGACCAGAGGACCCCTTGGACGTTTAAAAGAACCCTGTGCAATGTGCATGTCAGAACCAGAGGCGCGGCCAACACAACAAGCAAACACTAGCAACAAAGAGGACTGAGCTAGCCGTTGCAGAGCAGGCTCTTGGGATTATAGATAGCGCACTTTGAAAATGGATAATAGTATTCATCTTTTTTTTTGGGTTAATGACTAAACTTTGATGGGATTTGGATGATTTCTGACCCGTTACAGTGGGATCATTTGGGTCTAGAACCGTAAAGTTTACACACAAGATTTGAGTGTTGTATTCGCAGGAACCTAGAGGAACCGAATATACTTTGTCGGTTGGTTTATCTAATTTTGCTGTAATTTGTTGCAGTTTAACGTTTATTCAATGGAAGGCGCACCTAAGCGGGGTAGCGGCTTTATCAGTTATTTTAGGAAGAGTCGGCTTATAGAAAGAACGCTTTGACACTGGGGAAAGGAGTTTTTTGTTTGACTTATGGGAGGTTAGGACACAATATATAAGTATCGTTGCACCGGTCGACAAATGGTGGTGTCTCCTCCCTAGCCGCCGAAGGTTCCGGGGAGATGTCAATGGGGATTCTTGGTTATGTGGTTGTTGTGAGTTATCTTAAAGGAACACGTATGGTGCTAGAGGGTACGCAGGGGGCCCCCTGGGTCGACATATTACAACGGTGTCGGTCACGTCGCCCAAAATGACGGCCGTGAGTAGTGGCGGACCAGGGGCCGGACGGCGGTCTGAGGCATGCGAGTTGGCGGTAAAAAAAAGAAGGCAAATATACAGTCAGGCGGTCACCGCCCAGCCGCAGTCCATTTCATTTCGAGTCGACTGAAGGCGTTGGTGGTCCGAAGGGCCACTGGACGCTCGAGGCTAGTGAATTAGCCCAGGCTGAGGGCTATTAGAGTTCTCGACAGTAGAGAGATTGGGCAGAGTGTAATAAGCCCCCGTCCGAATGATCTTTCAGATGTTTACAGTCCGGCCTAGTAGAGCTTCTATACTTCCAAGGACAGAGTTGGGTGGCCCACCGCTCGAGCCAAGTAATGAAATACATGGCCTGCACTGCAGTTGTACGGGAGGAGGAGGTCCGAGCAGGCACCAAGTTTCGGGCTTTATCTAGTGTTTTGAACTGGGCCTGCTGTGTTCACGGCTATGGGCGGGGGTGCGTGTGGGGTGGGTGTTGGGGCTTGTGGGGTGTGTGTGTGTGGGGTGGGGTGGGTGGCGGTGAATGGGCGCTTTCGCGAGAGAGGCGGCGCGGGTAGGTCACCCTCGCTGTGCTGGGGCGAAGATCTGGGCGAAATGGCTACTCGAGAGTGCCGGTGATTAGTAGACTTTTTTGATCGTGCCGTCCGCAGGATGTGCCCTGCGGTTCAAATGGGCCTCTCTGCAGGGTCTGAGGGCTGGTTCCAATCGAGTTTATCAAATTGGAGAAATAAGGAGGCATCAACAAAATAAAGCTGGAACAGAAATCCCAAGTAGAGTAATTTCTAATATCCACTTTTGTGGGGATTCTCGGAAACGAAGAGCCCTTTTGGGGTGGTGGCGGCTACCCCCCTCCTGGACGATATCACTACTGGCTTACGTGCCTGTCTGTGAGATCACTGTGAATCACTTCATGACAAGTATGGGCCAATAATGTTGACAAGTTGGCTTTCACAGCATCTAACAGATGGCAAATAATAACTGATTCGTGACTTCCGAAAGTTGCATGGGGCGTGGGGTCTCTCCACTATATAAGCACAGGGCCTACCTTAACATATATTGTACCCTAAATCGTACTTAGCTATACTTTCGCGCAATAAACATCACTTCAATATAGAGTGACACACTTACAAGAGAATGGTTATTTTATTCTGCAGTGAAGAGGGAAAGTGACCGCACGCGTTGTTGGCCCCGCCCGCTGAAACCTCAACAGACAGGCGGACCGATACATGGTGGCTAGTGGGGCGCGGCCCACTGCGCCACGGCTGTCTTTCAGTCGGACACACTCGCCGAGTGACTGTATCACCGAGCTGCTGACGGTCCGTGGTCCTGCTGACGGTCCGTGGTCCTGCTGATAGTCCGTGGTCCTACTGACAGCCCGTGGTCCTGCTGATAGTCCGGGGTCCTGCTGAGGGTTCAAGAGTGGTCCGGTGACTTGTTTGGTGACTGGTCTGGTGACTGGTCCGGTGACTGGAAGAGTGGTGCGGTGACCAAGACTGGTCGTCCGGAGTGCTGGTGAGGCAGACAAGGGTTCAGCCGAGCAGAAGGCGAGCTACTGTCGGCCGTCGGGTATCTGACGAGTGAAACGAATAAGAAGACTGGGAAGAGACGAGGGCACTAGCAGAAGGAGAAGAGAAAGTCACTAACATATAAACAGGTCAAGAAAGACAAGACAAGAGACAGGAGGACAGAACATCGGCAGGCAGAGGACAGAAGGCTGAGAAGTAGAAGAGAGAACTGGAGAAGGGAACCCGCGGCGGCAGGAAGGGAGGCCTTAGACAGCAGTGGCGGTGGCCGGCTTCGTCGACACGCTGACAGCCGCTGCCAGGGAACCGGCGGCGCGAGGGGGACCACCGCCGGCCATGGAGCCTGCTGCGCCCGGGCCTCTCCTGGCGCTGCTGGCCGGTGCCGGCTTCGTCCAGAATACCGCCGACGCTGCTGCCAGGAGACGCGCACGGCGACGGCTCTCACCCCCGGCCAGGCGCCCTGCTCGCCGAGGCCTCTCTCTGCGCTGCTGCTGGCGGTGCATGGCTTCGCAGACCTCGCCGAGCGCTGGCTGCCAAGAGACGTGCGCGGACTCACCGCCCGGCCCCCATGGAAGGCCTCCATCGCCGAGCCTCTCTCTGCTGCTGTGCTGGCGACAAAGTAAGGTGGCCGACTTTCGTCAAGACCGCCGACGCGCTGCTGCCAGGAGAAACACCACGCGGACCGCCGTAGGGCAGGGGGGGGCAGGCAGATCCCCACTCACCGGCCGGCTCATGGGAGGCCTGCTTCGCGTCTCGAGCCCTCTCTGGCTGCTGCTGGGCCTGGGTTGGGGCTGGCCCGCTTCGTCAGACAGCCCCCGCGGGACGCTGCCTGCCAGAAGACGGCAACTTAGGCCCGGCGGCGGACTCACCGCCCGGCCAGCATTGCGCGGGGCGGTGCCTGCTCGTCATCGGGCCTCTCTCTGGCTGCTAGCTGGCGCGTGGCCGCCTTCGTCAGAACCGCGCCGACGCTGCTGCCCAGGTAGAACCCGGCGGCGGACTCCACCGCCCGGCCATGGCTGGCCTGCTCGCTCGGGCCTCTCTCTGGCTGCTGGCTGGCGGTGGCCGGCTTCGTGCAGCACGCCGACGCTGCTGCCGAAGGAAGACTCGCGCGGACCCGCCGCCGCCATGGCGCCTGCTCGCCGGGCCTCTCTCTGGCTGCTGCTGATGTTGCCTGATGGGCTGGCGGTGCGCGCCGGCTTCGTCAGACACGGCCCGAAGCTCTGCCAGGAACATGTGGCGCGACTCAACCGCCGGCCATGGCGGCCTGCTCGCCGGGCCTCTTCTCTGGCTGTGCTGCATGGGGGCAGGTGCCGCTTCGTCAGACTGCCGCCGACGCTGGGGGAGCTTGCCTTGCGCGTTCCCTGGGGCTGTGAGGGGCGGCGATGGGCAAGATAGAGGATAAATGATGGGTATGGGGGAGCAGGTGGGTTCGCAGTTGGGGGCGTGAACGGGGGAGGGGGAGGAGACGCGGCGCGGACTCACCGCCCGGCCATGGCGCCTGCTCGCCGAGCCTCTCTCTGGCTGCTGCTGGCGGTGGTGGCGACTCTCCTGACGTCCGCAGCTGCCCAGCGACATCGTCCGGCAGTCTGCTACATCACGTGCTGCCGAGCACACCCGAGCTGCACGGACGCAACGAGCGTGACATGCGACTGTCCAGAAGAGAAGCAGGTAAGCTTAAAACTCATAGACGTCAGGCGATCTTTCTGTGAATTCAATAGCTGACGTCACATTTAGGTCCAACAGATCAAATAAGCGGGCTATGTCTGAGCTCCGATATAATGCCTCGCAGAGGTGAAGGATAGCACAGGTTGACGTAAGATATTACGACAAAGGTCTTGATGCTGCTGTTTTTATATACCGGATTGGCTGATGTACCTAATTTTGATATACCTAACATTTACATGAGCTCATCCCCATTTTAATGTGTTTAATGTTAGTTTTTGCCATGATGAATGAAAATATATACAAAGGAATGATCAAAAGCATGGCAGTAATGTATATTTAAATGGAAAAGTCGAGACAAAGAGAAATGAGCTTTCACCGTTACGGCATCGTCAGGTTCAAAACATTTTTGACATTTGAAAAAAGATAAATCAAAAGTTAGGTACACGCGCTCTTTGTCCAATATAATTTCCTAGGCAAGAAGGGTCAGTGTTCTAAATCTAATAAATCAAACAGTATCACATGAAACATTGAACAGACGTTAAGTTTGGTACATAATGCGCAGTAAACAACATACACACATCAACACATAGTTCTGCTAATATCCAAAATTAGCAGAACTCGGATTTGCGTAAGCTAGACACGCCTCTTGGTCTTGGTGAGCATATCTTACGTCATCATTCAGACATGTCTAACCATGAGATCAACCACTTGCTTCGCATTGAAATACTTGACAGAGGTAAGGACTGCGCGGAGGTTAAAATTAAAGAATCAATTAAAATTAGAAACCTGAAGCCTAGTCTCAACATCATGCAAAGCTGCATCATGCAAGCCCTTGGCCTTAACACGGTAGGCAAAAAAAAAAACTTAAAAAAACACACACACACACACACACACACATTCGAATATTCGAATAAAAACACATATATCATAAATGGATGAACAAATCGAATAGAGTTTACCAGAATACAGAGTGATAACGAATACGAGTGAATAGAAATAAAGACGATGATGAGTGACATGTGAGCGACGAGCGACGTGATACGGCAACGATTTATGAATAGTTGCGAGGCATGAAGAATGAAACAAACGGCGAGAAACATCATAAAACATGACGCGTGCGAGATGACGATGACAAACGCCATCTAGTGGAAGGCCGAAACACTTTGCCTTCGCTTAGAGGCCATTGGGCGTGAGTCACGATTACGTCCAGCTACAGAGGCCTGTATCAGGCACGCCACAACACTATACACTTTCACTATGCTCTCACTAATATCCAAAATTAGCAGAACTCGGCTCTCTTTGACGGTCTGACATTAACGTCACTCGAACACCAACCGCGCCGAATCCATCAAACCACAACACGCCAATATCAAACTACCACAACAGCTGGTACAAAGTGCAACGGGACACCCTATTTTGTCTTATCGCCTTGCTTCCAACATTTGTCATTGTAATGCTATGACAATAAGATCGCAGAGAAGTAATATTGTAACTTGATATAGGTACTCAACACTTACTTAATACCTAAAATGAACCCATCGCTTACCATAATGAAAACATACCTACTAAATTTACGAGCTATATAGCCAGCAGAAAGGTTTCTTGGTTGATTGCACACTGCACAGTCATACACAAATCAATAACCCCTGATTTGAATGGTATAACAACAACGGCAGACTTTTTTCGCTCTTACAAGACCGTTCCACACGCCTCACCGATATTAGGAGGAAGCACCGATCCGCCGCTCACCGCTCAGGTCAGACACGCCTCTAGCGGTAGTCTCCTCGTCCAGTCCCACACACGGACGCCGCTCGGGTGCGCATCGCGATGGGAGCAGCAGCGCAGCCCGGCGGCGGCCGGCCAGCAGACGACTCGCGCGGGGCCCCCCGCCCGGCCGGCCAGGCGGAGGCAGCCCCCGCCACAACCGACGCACCCGACGCAACACCCGATGAAGAGGCCGCCGGACCAGGAAAGGCAGGAGGCAGCGCCCGTCGCCACGCGTCGGTCCCCTCGGTAACGGCGGCGGCAGCTCCCCGCAATCACCGGCGGAGGCACCTCAGCGGCGGGACACGCCGCCGCCCGCCAGCCCGGCGAGCGATGATCTCGAAGACGAGGCGCCCGCGACCGGGTGCACTGCGGGACGCGGCCGCGGCGGGAAACGACGCCCGCCCAGTATCCGGCGCAGGGCGTCCCCATCAGGCACTCTGATGTTGTCGCCACCTTTTTCAACACACGGAACCAGACATGGATGGAATACCCTGGATTGGCCCTCTCTGTCGGCGACTTTGGATGTAGGAACATGGCGGCCACTAGCGGTCGAAGGCCGAAGCCTTCGACATACAGGAGATCCGCCAACCACATCAAGCCGAACACGTCCCCCTTCGTTATCCTTCCGTCTAATACCGCAGCGCGATGTGCAAGGCGCAATAGAAAGCTCTCCATGAGAAAATCAGAGACGAGAAATATTCGAATAAGGTCACATGTCAGGTCACAGCCAGGGCAATGGCAAAACCAAGGTTATTTTATGATGACGTATTCATATTTTCCCGTCCAAGCCTTAGATTGAAACCTTTTCACACAAATTGCTCTCCAAGGTATGATCAACAAATCACCTCAAGGTATGTATGAACAAATAGGTTCGCATTGTTGATCCTATATTGGAAATGGATACACCATTTCCATATTAATTAAATTTAACCAATGAATGCACAGAAGGACACGCCACATAATGATCCTTACTTCCAAGGATCTATATACCAATATTAATGCGCAAAAACATTAACTGTTACTTGCAGAGGAAATAAGCATCTAAAGCACTTCGCGTTTCGACCTTTTACATAAAACAAACCCGGTCTCCCTGTAGGTGTTTGGCCGGTCACATTTGGTCGCGAGTGGCCAATCCAGGTATTCTCAATCCAATTGACCAGAACGAACCCGCGCCGGATGAACACAGATGAAATCAGTCCACCGTTCTCCGGACGTCTGCCTCTGGTGCGTAGAAGTTCTTCATACAGGAGGCGGTTTTTCAGAGTCAACGACTCCGAAATGTGCAGAGGCGTCAGACGGCGGCCGTCTCGCCCGGGGTTCCCCCCGTGGAAACGAGTCAAGCTGAAGCGAGCAGCGTAGATTCTGTCCCGTATGTACCTGCCTTTTGACAAACTTACAAATTACTTAGTTGTCATTTTGCAGTTTGTGTGCGGCATGCACATCGGCCGTCGTTATGTTCATACCGTCGTCATGTTCATACCGTCGTTATGTTCATACCGTGAATCCTTTCGTTCAGCACGTTCACGACCAAGTGCTCGACATCCTCACTTCGGGGATGCTTGGCGAAGTCCTCACAGGCGAGAATGAGCGAGGACAGTCTGCCGTTTAAATCAATGTCCTCAAGCCGCTCCTGCAGTTCCTCATTCACCTTGGTCTGCTGCTGGAGCTGCTCTGAGAGCTGACTTATCATCCCATCCTTGTCCATGCGATAATGCCAATTCTTCTCTCCAATCCGTCCAGTTTCGATTATAAAGATTTGATCAACTTTGCGTTACCTCGGTCGATCAGCAGCTTTATGGCGGCCAGGGCGGAGTCGTTCAGCTGAACGGGCTGTGGCGCTGGCACGGTGCCAGGCCGCCCCGCCTCGCCCGGATCTGGGTCATCTGGTGACCTTAAACGCCGGGTGGATTGCTTCTTGGCTTTTCTACTTCACGAACCATCTCTGGCAACGAAGATTGGCGTTTCCGACCTCCGACCGAACCACTGGCGCTTTCTGACCCAGATGCCAGGCAGTCGGTGAATGCAGGCTTGTCACCACTCTCAGAGTCCATGGCAGAGTTTTCCCTCGGTAACAGTGCACTATCCCCGCCAGGAAACAGTTATTCCAGTCACACTGGCGCAAAATCAACACGCTGGCCGCTGGGTTCCGATCACACCAAACACTGATCACACGTCATGCCGTAGCACGGACACACGTCATGCCGTAGCACGGACACACGTCATGCCGTAGCACGGACACACGTCATGCCGTAGCACGGACCGATTCACTGTTCTGGCCGCTCGCCGCCGCCACCCGGCCACTCAGACGCGCACCCCTTACTCGGTCATGCACACGCGGAGTCCGCAGCGGAGCGTCCTGACCCGACCGAAGTCACGCGCCGACTTGAGGACACCCTCCCTACATGCCTTCAAAGGCGTCATTCGCTGAGTGTGAGGCGGGGGCGCCTCTGGTCTCACAGATGGTGTCCATCGAGCTACTTGAGAGGGCGCCCTCGGAGATTTCATTTCATTTATTAGGGCTTATCCACATGTGGCTATTACGGCCCAGTCATATTACAAGTACTCCACATGCACAAACTTATCAAGTCATCGTCATCATTCATCCAAGTTCAGATAAAAAACAATAATCAGAGTGAATCAAGTCAGTTTAAAAAGTTTGCAGCAGCTGCGCGCGTCGCGAGATGCAGACTTTGGGACTCCTCGCGGTAAGTTTGTTCCAGTTGGCGCTGCTCATTCGGAAAGAGCTGCCGAGAGTCATTCGCCAGACGAACAGCGGCACATTCTAGAACCGCAGCTCCCGCAGCAAGTGGCCGCGCGTCGCACGCTGCGAGAACCTACGCTACGCGGCGGCCGGGAACATGCCGCAAGTGGGTCCGGGAGCAGCAGTCACATGCAAGGCAACGAATACACATTCACTCGCGTCACGGGCGCCGATCATAGCCCACGTATAGCTCGGCCAGCCGAGCGCGGCGAGGGCAGGGGTGACGGGTCATACTTTGCGGAAGCCGAGACAAGCCGTGCCGCGAAATGCGTATGACCCTTTCGCAGTCAGTCCAGCGGAGTTGGTGGCCACCACCCCAGACCTGACAAGCGCAGTACTCTGAAGGTGGGGGAAAAACGTGGGCTTGAACAGAGGATTTTGATGGATTTCGGACTGTCACAGAGATGGGGGACACAATTTTTGAAGAGTGGAGACAAGGAATTGCGTTGGTTCGCCGAACTAATAGAGGATAATCTGTGGACTTCCCAGCCTCGGGTTGTAGATCGAGGAGACACTACCCATACTTTTATTATGTTTGATCTGGCCGAATATCTACGTTGCTTTACGCAGAGACAAGAGTCTGAATGCTTAATTCCACAGAGAGTAAGTTTGAGTGCCAGAGGGTGAAAGCATGTTTTGTCTGCGTTCAACTTTAAACTGTTTAAAGACTAAAATACTGCTGAATGGCAATTGGAGGTCTCCTCAGCCCGTTGCGACTTCAGCACTTGGAGATCAGCAGTGGTTGGAGAGGCGGTGAATCGCCGGATTTGGGCGTGTCATGTCGCGTATGATACGAAAACGGGCCGTGGGTAGGAAGAGCAGGCTAGGTCGTTTAGAAAGAAGATGGGAGAGGATGGGGCCTACGATAGATCCATGTGGGACAACCGTGGGAAAGAGGGAGCGCCGCTGTCGTGCTCCGCGGACGAGTTGAAGCGGCTGGAAGAGGTAGCTGCTGACCAAGTGTGGTGAGCAATGCCATACCACTGCGAGAGTTGTACGAGAGAGCAATCCGAGTGGTCGACACTGTCAAACGCCTTGCCAGAATCGATCGACGTCAGCGAACGTGGACGGCACCCAAACGACTCGAGCCTCTGCCGAGCCGCCATAGAATCGACAATAGTCAAGATGGCACTCTCAGTGAGTGGGAATGGATCGATAGGCAATCGCGAAGGGGACAGGATAATGCGTAGGTGATGAGGTAGGTGTGGCTGAGAGCACACGACTTTTTCGACGAAATTGCGGCGAAGTATGGAACACGGAAGGTACCTAGTTATTGTTTAGGATCGGCATTCTTTTATAGGTGTAGTACAGATTTCGGCAATTTTCTCAAGGATGATCGGAAAGGTAAGGTAGAATATGGAAGGAGTTGATTAGGTGATATGAAAAAGTGAGCTGACGGCAGGGAAGACAGCTTCCACTAAGCGGTGATCGGGATGCTCCATCAACTCCCGGACATGCCCGCGCGGACGCGCTCAGCCCAGCGGCGCCCACGAGCGATAATAACAAAGACAATAGACCAACGAGAGGCCCCGGTGAACACGAGATAGACGAGGAAACGCAGGGAGAGGAAGTCTGGCTATCGTTTGAAAAAAAACAAAGCGAATACAATGTAACAGAAGCTTCTTATTTATATAGTCCTATGTTTAAAAGCAAGACGCGACTTAAAACTATTCAAATACAGATAAAGAAAAATAAAAGTAATAAAAAAAATAAAAAACGGTAAAATATAATAAAACACACAATGACGCTGAAATGAAATAAGGCAAACGCCGCGAAAATTCCGCATGATCTGGCCACGCGTTAATCAGAATAAGGGGCAAAAGCACCCGCGCACACCCTATACGGACGCGGCCCAGCATCGGAGACGTCGGCGTCTCAAGCGGCTTTCAACGCCTCCGCGGCCACGCGAGCGCCGACACCGGCAAAATGTCGGTTCAGCTCATCGGGCACTACAAAGGCGTCGCCATGGCGGGGTGGTGGGGCACTCTGAGCCTCGAGTCAGAAAAATCGCTCCGCACCGCTTAAGCCGGCTCCAGAATTGTCTCGCATCACTGTGAAGTGACTCAGTCAGGTGGGACCTTCTCGCACGCTTAGATACGATACGATCTTGATGATACGATCTTGGTCAGGTTACGCAACCGCCTGTACTCCTCACGGTCAGCGACCAGGCGCGAGGCGGCCCATGCTCGCCGCGCGGCGAGTCCCGCCTCCGCCCGAACCTCTCTGACCTTCTCGTCTCGCAGCCAGGGACAGGCGGGGCGCCGCAACACCTATGTACACAGGACAATGCCGTGTCTGCTACAGTGTCCCATAACATGCATCGAAATTCCGCACAGCTATCGTTCACGTCGGCGCCGGCGTAACAAGGATAAGCCAGTCAGCATTACAATATCGCAGAGAACGACTCCAATCTACACGATAGCCAACGGTCGCGAGCGATGGTGATTGGGGACGATGCAAAACGAGGAGCAACGGTTGACAAATGATCGGAAGTGATCGCGAATAACGAGTAGAGGTAAAATCGAGACATGAACATTGTGAGAAGATACATTAGTGACCGCCAAATCCAGAAGCGACGATACAGGGTGAGGGTTCGGACCAGATTATAAAGTTGAAAGACAGGTTTAAGAAATATCAAAAGTGCGTGAAATGACAGTGTCGCAGAGTTAACATTTAAAAGGTTGAACTATTTAAAAATCACCGAGAGCCCAAGTTGTAGAGCCGTGAGTTGTCGCAGCGTCCGGTGCCTCCTCTGACTGCACCCGGAGTCCCGCGCGCGCGTGCCGCGGTGTCGCACGGGGCCGGAGCGCGGCATTTCGCTCGCCTGACACGGCCGGCCGCGGCGGACCGGTCGGTAACAGCCGTCCCCACGCAGGGCACTGGCCGCCGCCTCGACTTGCCAGGCAGGCCGGGCAGCGGCCGCCGGTCGTCCCGTCTCGAAGCCAGAGTAGGCGGCCGTCGGATTTGAATCCGGTAGAGCATGGCCGCTTGCTCTGATTGGTCGAGCGCAGCCGTAGAGCTCTACGGAAACCGGTAGAGTACGGGAGGGTACGGCGTGACCCCTCCCCTGCAGCGCTCACGGACATCGAGCGGCAGGAAGCAAATGTTAACAGACGAAAATAAGACCACATGACCACAAATAAGACCACACGGGAGCACGGTAAAATCGAATTAAAAGAATTCAAGAGATGTATCGTAGGGCGCCTTTGGATATATTTGGGAGGGCGCCTTCAGAGGTACATCGGACTCGGAGGGCGCCTTTGAAGGCATGGGGGAGGGCGAGTTTTTAAAGTGTATCGGAGGCCACTTTCTGAGCTATGTGAGATGGCGCCTTCAGAGGTGCATCGGAGGGGGCCATTGGAGGTATGCGGTAACTGGGAGGGCGCCGTCGGAACTTAATCGGAGCCCCCCGCTCAGCAACATTTTTCGCTGACGGCGCCCTCATGTGTGGGTTTGGCGCCCCTTGAGGGCTTGGTCCCCCTTGGTGGATTTATAAATACGCCACTGACTGGAATCAAGTGCAAGTCTGGTTAGCACAGAAATAATCAGTAAACCAGAGACGCATTGTCTATTGCGGTGAGAAATGAGAATGACCATGTGTTGCTTTGTTTGTCTTGTGCATGGGCTGCGGAGTCGGAGTCGGTCGGAGTCGTTTATTTCGGCCGGAGACGGAGTCGGAGCCGGTAAAATTTTGCCGACTCCGACTCTGGCTACATGTTTTGGGCAGTATATAATACAAGTATTTATCAGGAACATTTTCGTGAACCACTGGTAGCGATGACTAAATACATCGTGCCGCTTTGACGTAGTTTACTTCTATTCTTTTTCGAAGAAATTATTATTGAGTGCTCGTGCGAATGGAAACATGGGTAACTTCAGTAGATATACAAATAAATGACACTCTTCCTCGACGTCAATTACAAGTTCAAGGGCAAAACATTATATTGATAAAACATTAGGGGAAATTTTCGGCCACACAGGCCATATAAAACACCGATCAGCAAGGTTGTTGCTGTAATCGGTCTTGATAAATGCGAGACCTGTGGCCCGAAAATCACCTAATCGTTTTATAATATAATGTTATGTGCTGAACTTCTGTCAATTGACGTCGAGGAAGGTCATTTATTGTATATCTATTCTTTTTCCTTGTCAACCACTTGATTTCTAATCATGATGGTGGTTATCGCGGTGGGTGAAAAAGAACTAAGGTCTGTCGTCGAATGCAGATNAATCACCCCTGTTGTGTTCTCCCCTCATCCTATTATTCATTCTTGTGACGGGGCATGATTAACCATACTCGACATGTAATCACCTGCACGAGAAGGTGCGTAATAAGATCCTGCGAAAACAGACAGCAGCCTTTCGGAATAAGGCAAAAACAAACAAGTGACGCGTGGTTTAGTTTTTCAAGGCCGTCTATTGCTTGGCGTTATATCAGTTCAAAAGGAAATAAATGTGAAAAGGGTACCTTTAAAAATATGCTTTTCACCGTGAGCATCTACACAAGTGCGTACTTACGTGAATTCCATCAGGCGTCAGACGTAGTCAACCAGTCGTACGGTGCAGATGGAGAACTTTTGCTCCTAATTAGGTCAAGGTCATGTCACAGCTTACCTCATTGCAAGACGTTATCAGCCACGTGAGGTCAGTGACCCGAACTAAACGAGCATTCGCTGCAGCGATTCTGAGTAATAACAGCAGCCACTAGTCGGCCAGCTAAAACTCTTGTTGCATCTGCTATGTGTCTGTTAGTAATGCACACATAATTCCAGTTATTGCTTCTTGGGTCACGCCAAACTCTGTTGTCACTGATTCCACACCGGCAGCGGAAGGAGGAGTTCTCGGGCTGCTGACCCTCTGATGGCACTGGTGTCACTGCAGCTGCTGCGGGCTGTGCACTGTGCAGCAGATCACTGTTTACCCTATGATGGTACTGATGACACTGTAGCTGCTGCGACTGACTCGTGTGGCGCTGTGTCACTCCCACTCAGCAGTCCAGGGGTACCGGCTCTGCAACGTCACCGACAGCGGTGCTGTAGGCCCGCGCCCGTCACCGGCGACGACAACACTGGTCTGAGGCAGGCTGGGGGCGGCGGCGGCGGGCGGTGGGCGGCGGGCGGTGGGCGGCGGGCGGAGCATCGGTCGGGGACGAATTGGACCCGCGGCTGGGAAAGCTGAGAAGGGATAGGTGCTGGAAATGGGTGGGAGCTGGGAATGGCTGGGAGTTGGGAATGGCTGGGAGTTGGGAATGGATGATCTGCTGGAAAGGGATGAGAGCTGAGAAGGGATGATCTGTTTTGAAGGGATGGGAGATGGAAAGGATGGCGACCATAGGAAGGGATGGGACCATGGAAATAAATGCCTACCTGGTTAGGGATAGTTACCACAGTGAAGTTAATTGGAGTCTGATAAGGGATGGGGATCTGAGAAGCATTGGGTCATTGGTCCAGGGTCAGTCTTCGCCCATTCGCACCATGGGCGAAGCGAGACGAGCTTAGACGGGCAACTGGAATGGGAATCTGATATGGTATGGTGAACTGGAATGGGAATCTGAAATTGACATAAGGGTGGAAAAGGGAATCTGATATGGTATGGTGAACTGGAATGAGAGTCTGATATGGTAAGGTGGAAAAGGAATCTGAAATGTTGTGGTAAACTGGAACGGATATCTGATATGATAAGGTGGAAAATAGATATAAAATGTTGTGGTTAACTGGAATGGGAACCTGATATGGTAAGGTGGAAAGTCATGCGAGGGAGTCATCGCGAGAGTGATGATGAAAAACTAGAAGCTTTGGCGGGCGAGACCACCGAGTCAGTTGCTGACAAGAATGAAAATGAATACCAGAATGACACATATTTGCCAAGTTGCATCGGAATGGCCTCGTAAAACGACAAATCACATCCAAAGTTGTGTGGCGTGCTCATACATTGGCTTTATGTAAGACTATTACAGTTAAGGAAGTTTTCAAATGTGTATTGTGTACTTAATCATACAACTCTTTGACAGATTTAAAGTTTATATAACACTATCATTAAAATACGAATAACGTGACCGATATCTGCTCACAGCTCATTAACAAGGGTTTTTTATTTAGGCGTCATCCAGGAGACTTCTGAGCATTAACTAAAAAAAAAAAGAACACTTTTCAAACACCCGTATGCTACAGCGCATTGCTTAATGCTCTGTCGACTGCTCCACTTTTATCGACCACACCCGATGTCGATGCGCCGGCCAAATAAGTCCTTCGGAAAACGGGCTAGATAGCAAGTCCTTTCAGTGCATATATTCAAATAAACCCTCATTTACCCTGGGGCGATTTGTTTGCTTGTCTGCGAAAGCTAGCTTTTGGAAAGTATACTTTAAGCCTTGCCTTAAGAGCCACCGTTTAATTCATGTCAGCATTGTCCATCGAGTGCTTGTCTGTCGGTCCTGCAAGCAGTGAAATCCATATATTGGAAAACTGTTATATGCCTGAAAACCCTTTTTGATAACGGGGGCAAGGGCTATAGTAATTTGCATTGGATTCCACTGCCGTTTGCAGCACCGACAGACAGAGACAGAGACAGAGGTGGTGTCGATGAAGTGGACAGAACATTTGCACTGCACTGTACGCTTAACCCAGCAGTCAGTAGCAGTAGAAAAAATAAATAATAGTAGCAGTAAATCTGCTGCTGTCCTAGGGCTTTTTTGTTTTACCATAGCCGGGGGATATCCAAAATACATTAGCCGGAGAGGTGTGCGTACAACTTGGTACAACGGGGAAAAGCCCTAAGGGCAAATTTGTTGTTACCAGGAGCGCGTGAAAACAGTGCTGTGTGATAAAATTCTGACTAGGAATTCTGAAGGGCTTTGTCGACTTTGCTTTCAATTTTATCGAAGTTAAAAGTTTAACTATAAAACAAATAATTTCTTGCTCTGGTAAGAGACCTAGTCCATAATTAAAACATGATTATAAAAATATTGAAAAACACCACATTTGATATGGACTTAACGCGGCATATGGTAAAAATCATTACCCCACTCGGCGCGAGAAATAAATTTGTCAAGACCTCTGTGCCTTTCTTGATTTTTGACCTCGGCCTTCGGGTCCTCGTTCAAAAATCAAGAAAGCACCTTCTGGTTCTCGAACAATTTATTTACACCGGTCCTCATGCCGTATTATATATTTACCATATGACGAGATATCCTTTCAACGTTAGCACGTGAGGGCGTATAACATTTTTCAGCTCAATGTTATTTGATCTGGGAAAACATTCTTGCCCGGGCCGAAATGTTTTCCCAAATCTCGTGCAAATAGTATAAAGAGTGAAAAAGTGACTTAATGAACTAGAGTTAGAAAAGTGTGAGAAGAGTGCATGAATTAGAAAATAGTGACTAGGTAAACTATCTGATTTTCTTTATTCAACTTCGTCGCTGAGGTTGAAACCCAAGTACAGTGAAAGATATGTCTTCATTTGGTCCATTTCAGCGGCATATGGTAAAATTCATACCACACTTGGGCCGGAATAATTCTTTGGGACCTCAGTCCGTGCTTGAATTTCCGCCCTCGACCTTCGGCTCTAACATGGCGGAATATTCAGCTCGGACCTCGGTCCCAAATAATTATTTTCCTGGCCCCGTGTGGTATTATTTTTTACCATATGCCGGGGATATACAAATACATTGGCCGGAGAGGTGTGGACGTGGTACAACTTGGTAAAACAAAAAAGCCCTAGGGCAATTTGTTGTACCAGAGCGCGTGAAAACGGTGTTTGCGATAAAGTTCTGACTGAAATTCTGAAAGTTTTGTTGACTTCGCCTCCGAGGCTTCTTCAATTTTACCGAAGTCAGAGTTGAACTAAAAAAATATATAATTTATTTCTCTGGTAAGGATCTAGTCATGATTAAAACATGATTGAAAATATATAAAAAGCACATTGAATGACTTAACGCGGCATATGGTAAAAATCATACCCCACTCGGCCGGCATAAATTGTCAAGACCTCTGTGCTTTCTTGATTTTGACCTCGGCCTTCGGCCTCGTTGAAAATCAGAAAGGCATCTCGTCTACCAATTTATTTTACACCGGCCTCATGCGGTATTATATATTTACCATATGCCGAGATATCCCTTTTAACTTTAGCAGGTGCGGTGCATATAACATTTCACTCAATATATTGATCTGGAAAAACATTTCTGACCCGGGCCGAAATGTTTTCCCAAATCTCGTGCAAATAGTATAAAGAGTGAAAAAGTGACTAAATGAATTATATTTAGAAAAGAGAGTAAAAAGTGTATGAATTCGAAAAGAGTGACTGTGTGAAGTCTCTGATTTTCTTTATTCAACTTCATCGCCGAGGTTGAAACCGAAGTATGATGAAAAATGTGGCATCATTTGGTCCATCTCAGCGGCATATGGTAAATCTCATATCACACTTGGGCCGGAATAATTATTTGGGACCTCGGTCCGTGCTTGAATTTCCGCCCTCGACCTTCGGTCTCTGGCGGAATATTCAGCTCGGACCTCGATCCAAAATAATTATTTTCCCGTCCCCGTGTGGTATTTTATATTACCAAGTTGTACCACACCTCTCCGGCTAATGTATTTTGATATCCCCGGCATATGGTACAAAGTTAAATAGGACTCGTAATGCATGTTAAATAGGACTCGTAATGCTGAAAATATATTAACCCGCGCCCCACTGGGGCGCGGTTCCGATGGAGCCACTGGGGCGTGTTTGAACACCCCCTCCTGTTTTTTCAAGATAACGAAAAACGGCGGCGCGTAGCGCCGCCAAATTTTGCATAACTAATCATGGATCCTTTTCGCACATTTTGCGAAAATTCAAGCTTCGTATCGGGTTAGGTCAGGTCACCAGGTCAGGTAAAGTAGGTAACCTACAAAACAGCTTGGGTCGTGCCATGGACCACAGTTCTAAACGGATCTATATCAACTCTTAGGATTACATCAAGTCCATCAGCATCTACAAAATGTGTATCTCAGATTTCGATATCGGGTTGACCTGAGGTCGGGGTCAATTTTGTGACTCCCCATTATAAGTAAATGAGAATATAAAGTGATATTCATGGGATTGGAAAAATTATCGTACCATGTCCAAATATTTATAATTTTAATAAATAGGATCCAAGAAATATAAGTAAACAAGCTTTCGGCCATTACGCCATTATCAAGTTTTACGAGTCCTATTTAAAGGGAATATAAGCCACCTTAGAAAAGATATGTATAATTGATGGAGCGAAGAATGCCCTGATTTACGGTCTGGCATTCTTTTTTGCGAAAAAAGTCAGAATTTTTGTTGTAATTCTTTGAAAATATAAATTGTTTACATGTGCACGTCACACCAACTCTTTGCGTCACAACAGCGAGTTGTGTTCGTCACAAGGAGGCATCGAACGGCAAAACTTTGCGCCCGAATCAGCCAGACATGGGACAGTGCTGTAGCCGGCACGCAGAGGGTGCACCGGGTAGGCGTGAAACGCGACTGGGCTGGTCCGACGGCGCTCCGTCTTCGCGCCGGGTAGGGACGTTGGGGGCACGCCATTACGTTGAACCACTTAGTGTGCGAGCGCCTGACCCGACCGTTCGGTGGCGGTCGGGGCGGACTGCAAGGTAACTGAAATACTGGCGGCCCACGGGTTCAAAAAAGCGAAGTGCGGTGGCAATTCAACAGTGGAGTAACTACTTGATGACGTATGCGAAACCGTCACGGGATTTTGTGACGTTGAATCATTGACCACATATGACCAAACGGTTTTTGCGTTGAAAACTCAGCAACTAGGTCGCTTTGGAGGGAAAAATTCGGATTTGGGGGTTCTCAGCCACACCCGACAATCTGGCTATCTCAGTTAAAAACTAATGTTAAGCGTGCTATATTCCCTTAACATGCATTACGAGTCCTATTTAACTTCTTTACCATATGCGGGGATATCAAAAATACCATTTAGCAGGAGAGTGCTGGCTCAACTGGTAATAAAACTTGGATAATGGCGTAATGGCCGAAAGGGCTTTGTTGCTTATATTTCTGGACCTATTTATTAAAATATAAATATTTGACATGGTTACGATCATTTTTTCATCCATAATATTAATTCTAACAATGTCATCCATCCTCGCCCACATTACAATATTAAAGTGCTTTCTTTTTCGCCGATATCAGTCCATTTCCTTCTGGACAATGTTATAATAGGATATTATGTATGATCAAAGTGCAGGTTTTGCTCAGAGACCCTTACGGGGTCATCTAAGGTCATCCGAGGTCACCAACACCTTTTCGTCAATAGCTCTAAACATAATGAAGACAGAGAATTGTAACTTTCACCAATATGTTTGTCTCGTCAAGGTTCATCTCCTGATATGCAACATGACCTACTTGGGTCATCACTTGACCTTGACCTTAGGTCATTTTTTAAGTTGACCTAACATGATCAAATTTAACCAATTTCAAAGCGCCTTGATGAGACAAACACGATGGCGTAAACATTATTGCGTTATCTTTGTTAGGTTAAGAAGTTTAATTTGCGAAATTTTTGCTTTTTGCCAAAATTAGCATTTTGGACTTTAATGACCTCTAGAAGCCTAAACTTGTTGACCTGAGGTCAATTTTTGACGGGCTTAACATGCGATGGCCAAATTTTCAATCGCCTAGCGATAATTTTTCTTAACGTCTTGTTTCTAGATAGCATAGTTTCCGAGATATTTGGGGGTTTCGGGGGATGTTCCTAAAATTGGAATTGAACTTCGATGACCTGGTGGACCTGAGTTTTGACGTGGGCGAAAAAAGATTCTGAAATAGTTTCGAACATGATTTGTGATAACGGTTCAAAACAGTGTTTGTGGTCTACGTGCCGTAGGAGCCGAGTTAGAGGGGGGGTGTTCAAACACCCCCCAGTCGGGCGAAGGAAATGCATTGGGTCCCGCGCCCAGTGGGGCGCGGGTTAAGCAATTTCAAAATTAGTACTGTTTGGCTGTCATAAGGGGCCAAGTTAAACTGCTAAGCTGGTTTCCTTGTTTATTGAATGGCTATCAAATGTATAGTATTGCCGGTCATATTATTAAAACAAGCAGGATTCAAACTATATTTTCCACTCTATTGCGTACAAAACAATACGGGAAAAGCCCGCAGTTTGATGAGATCCACAAGTACTTGCAAGCAGCTTGCAAGTACCGGTCATTGAAAGCGCGGAACGCTTATCAAATTTACACTGCAATATATTTCGATAGGAAAGTTTGTATGCAAAATGTGATGAATTTACAATATATTTTGGTCTCGTCTGGCGATTTCAAGTGATAGCTCTATTTTTGTGGAAAAAGGTGATTATTTCCTTTTTTGACAATTTCGATTTTGTAGTGATTCCCCCAATCCGTTTTTGAATTTGTGGGGTAAAAAATAGGAAATCCGAGAGTAGCATTAATACAGTGTCACTTACTGTTTGTCGTTTTCCGTTTGCAATTTGCTGCGAAACTCTATTTTCTACAATCCTTCAAACATTTATCGTTTTTCTACCAACATGACGTCACCAAAACGTCATTATCTCCCTAACAACTTAACCAATTTCAAGACAATTTTAATAGCATACGTATAATAGTTATTAACTCAGCAACTGAAACTTTCAGCAAGATGTGCCGCATTTGTAAAACGTTAAAATCAAGAAAAACCTCAGTGGTGAGGGTCTGTCAGCCCCCCGTAAAGCGAGGGTTTAAGTCGAAAATAGTGCAGACATGTCAGTAAATTTCTAGGAAAATATTTAACAAGGAAAATAGAGTGTCCAGCAGTAGTTATGTGAAAATAATAGTCGTAACAATTTCACATAACATTAATGAGCCTTTTCTTCTTCATCCACTTCCTCAGATCACAATCTATGTAGACATATATGTCTTCTTTTCACTAAGCGAAAGTTTACAGCAAAAGCGTCAGCACTGAACGTGAAATCCGCCGCCATGTCCTGTTGAGCGTTGCACTAGTGCCCACCAGCAGTCAGCACAGATCACGACACCCCTGTAGGGCAGACGGGCGGATCACAGCTGAAGCTCCTGAAGTGTTTGAAGCCAGCTGGTCGTGGGACTGCAGCCTGATGCTCTCGGCTGCCATCCAGACCCGCCCACTGAATAGGTATACCTACTTGTCTCGCGTAGAACGCTCACACAAGACGTGCATTGCATTATTCTTAACAGGCGGCATACAAAGTGATGTGTCAAGCGAGACGTCAGCCTATAGCCAAGGGAAATGCATCGTAATTGATCACAAATGGCATCAAGGATATAAGATCACTAGCAGTGGAACCCAATTACCGGGGTTCATGGGCGTCGAAAGCGGGGGACGGGGGGACGCATCCCACCCAAGCGGCACGCATCCCCCCATACATTTTCGGATTCTAACATTACGCATATGGGCGTTGCGTTGCATGGGAAGAATCTACTTCAAAGTTCCTCCGTCCCCCCAACTTTTGAACGGTGGCGACGCCCTTGCCGATGCCGGGGCTTCTCCGGCGTATATTGCATCCCAGAAATGCTGTTTGGGGATACCATTACAGATAACCGTCTCTCGTACTCTGCTTCTGAAGGTCTCCTTTACTAAAGTAAATAATATTATAACTAATCGGCATTATTAATTGACTGATAATTGTATCTGATAGTGTGAGAATATGCAAGTATCTGATCATCCATTTTTATTTGCAATGTTTTTTCCCAAAAGGAAATATTTGTAAGGCACGAGATTGCGTCTAAATGAATGTATGTAAGATTTTAATGAATTTAACGAATGCAAGAAGAAATGGGCACGAATGTAATGAAATATACATAGTTTATTGTTTATTGTTTATTGTTTATTAGTTCTAAAGCAACCACAGGCCGAAGCCCATTTACGGATGTAGTCAAAGCACACACAACCTCATACACTCACACATTCATACCTAATACTGAATACATGATGACAATGACAATAAATAAATGGATAGATAATCTGCTACCCTACGCAAAACTAACAGTGACTAAAAGTATATAAGTCTATGTATATAAGCCTAAAAGTCAGCACCGCTGCCTAACCATGGGAATTAAAAACTAAAAACTGCCTTCACTACATGCAAACTTAAAAGCTTGCGACTTAAGGGTAGCTGAACAAAAGGAATCAGTTTCTGGCATTTCCTGCAGAAACCTGTTGCAGGTCACTGGTAGCCGCGATAAAAAGCTGCTGCGTACCAAATTCACCCTACCACCCGGCACACGAAACAGTCCTGTGTGACGTGTGCGTCGAGTGGGAGCAGACAGGTGAAGCATTGACGCTAGATTTTCACAGTCAAGACGGCCACGAAATACAGAGTGCAAAAATGTTATGTGGGCTTGAATGAAACGAGCTTTAATGGACTGACATTTAAAATGTTTCAGCAGTGAAGCATAGTCCAAGGCGGGACAGCGGCGCTCAGTGGCGGATCCAAGGGGGGGTCACGGGGGTCATGACCCCCCCCCCCTCCCTTGGGCCGTGAAGGGGCACCACCGCGCCGGGGCACCAGGGGCACCAGGGGCACCACCAAAATAAAGCAAAAAATTCCACGCCGCGAAGCGGCGCGGAATTTTTTGCTTTGCGTGAAGGGGCACCACCGCGCTGCTCTGCATTAAGGTGCACCACCGCGCCGGGGCACCAAGGGCACCACCGCGCCGGTGTACAAGGGGCACCAACGCGCCGGTGTA
>VOPJ01001490.1:0-19435 GCA_014673585.1 Semibalanus balanoides
TGTGAGGTGCTGGGGTACTATTGACGGGGCCAGCTGCCACTTAATCCAACGGCAACCTGAGGTGCAGTGTGAACGAACGCGGTGCACAAGTGGAACAGTACTACAGCAGCTTGAACATGTATGACTAGCTAAGACGTGGATCATCGCCACAACTAAAGCCGACTAGGTGCATTAATTAACTAGCCTATTGAGTGAGTACATTAGGTACAAACTCTTCGATTCACCTTCACATAACCCGTCACAAGTTGCATAGCAAATTTAGACACTGGTATCGCAAAATAGGTAGCAGCAATGGTCATATGTGCGTTCACGCGTTCATCGCAAGCAACGAGGCACCATCAAACATGCTAATGACGGTGGGTAAGCTCGTCAAAAAACGATGACGTCACCAAATGCTGACATCACTCATGTCATGCTTAGTCGTCATGTATATGACAATACTATCACGCAAGTACGATTGCTGCAGCTGCTTCTGTTCATACTTCCTTCAGCACACACACAGTCCTAGACTTTGTCTTTGGTTATCACGTTATGTGTTAATGCATCCAGACCTGTAATCTAAAGATGATGTAGGTATGTAGGTAACAATCGTTAGAGGTAACGACATAAATAGAAAGGCACACGATTACCCGACACCATTAGCACAAAACTACGATTTTTAATTAATATCATTCGTCAAGTATATTTAAATTACGCATTAGATACCCAACTTCCTCTAGTCCCTTCTAAGCACTGACGTTCTTATATTGAAAATGAGGGTGCCGTCTATCTTATTGTGCGTCCTTCAAGCATCAGCAGCCCAATTGGAATGTAAGATTGTTCTCCGAAAAATATACACACCTGTTCATGATCGCGGCATTGCATTACCCAAACACAAACCCATTCTATCCCTCTGCTAAAACCCGCCTGTTCATGATCGCGGCATTGCATCACACAAACCCTCCGATCTCTCTATTAAAACCCCACAGGGAAGTGCACAGTTGGCACAGAGGGACAAGATTTGGTGACATTGTCACGCGCGAGTGACACGCGGCAGTGGGACCGGGCCGGCGTAGTGCCAATGTACGGGGAGCAGAGTCCGTCTGGTCGCCACGTGAGTCGCTCAAGGACTCTGCTGATGGTAAGCTTGTCGACATCACAGGGCTTGGGGTCTTACGTCGGAATTAAGCTACGCATTACATGCGTGACAAGGCCTTCGAATGGTGAGTCTGGGACAAATACGATAAACTGTTTGTCAATGTTGGAAATATCACGTCACATACGCTGAGTTCCCGATCTAACTTGTAACGACAAGTATCCCCTTTAGTAATGGGGCGTGGAAAATATGTCCATAACATTCATTCGATGGTGCATGTGTTCCCAATGACGAATAATCACACAAATTGCATGGTTCAAACGTCTGCTGTCAGAGTTTGGCATATTCAGTTTGATTATAGATTGTCATACTAAAAAGTGAGCTAGCACTGCTAGCACTGCTAAGCTTTGACAACTTCATTTACTTTCCCAGCTTCTGGCTTTGGTCACTCATGTTAGTCATACCCATTTGCCGAAAAGTGGCAGATAATTGGAGATTGTGTGCCATACAGGCACGACGATACAAATGCCTGAGCTATCGACATGGATCGAGTGTTGCGTACATTTACTATAGTTTTACGAAGTGTTGCTGTTCAGGTAAGAGGCATAGTTTATCCAGGGAAGACGGTTCGTTGGCAGAACTTTAGGGCCAGGGCGACTGCACGGCAAAATGAGCCAATTCCACCTTACGACTGCGGACGTGCTTCTAACTTCACCATCCCTAATCCCACATACACACTGACACATGCACAGGTTAAAAAAGAATGACGGTGTCAAATACTAAATAAATAGCGAAGTGAGCGGATTCAACAAATATCCTTCATGTCTTCTTTACAATTTAATCAGAATCTTCACACTTTAGTCCGAAACTTTTGAATGGACGGATTTCCGAGGTCAGGTCCCGCACTAAGCAGAGCTTGTTGCCCTGGCCCCACCATCCGATCGTGCCATGTCTGGTAACTGACATATATAATTAATAAAGTCTGAAGTGTCCAAACATAACCGGACACTGTGTGCCCGGGCCGCCGACGTTACCAGGTCCCCTAAACCAGTTGCTGCCACGTCTGGCCGCCGGCCACTCTATAGTGGGTAAATAACGAGCGCCGAAGCGACTCGACCCGGCGTGCCAGGTCAGGTGAGGTTTGTAGCTTGTCGCTCTCCCGACTGAGCTACTGGAACGGACCAGCAAATCGGCGAGTCACGGTCAAACCGCAGCTAAAAAACCCAAAAATCGCATTGCAGTTAACTGCCGACAACAAACAACGAAAATTCAACTAAAAACCGAAAGAATAAAAAAGTACAAGCGGAGTAGAATAAAAAAGTACAAGCGGAGTAAAATAAAAAGAACGTATAAAACGATAGGGACAGCAACAGAGATTCGACATGTCATCACAAAGTTGCACGGCAGACACACGTCAATTAGCCGCACATACTCACTCCACACCTAAGCCATACACAGGGCATAATTAGCCTCAACAGCTGCTGGAATGCATAGAAAACCCTGAAATCGTCGGTAGCGGAGGGAACACAGCACAGCAGCGCCACCTATATACTTGGTTAGACACCTCTCAATACCTGCACTGTGATTAGCGTGGCCTCACTCATCAAGACTTAGAAAGCTCGAGACACGCGTGCTTGCGAGCTCGTGAAGCTAGCGTCGGGCTGAGCCAGCAATAGGCACGGCCCGCGGGATCACAGGATGTATGAGCTGGAGTGATCGTGACTCGGAGTCACCCACGACTCCCGAACACTGTGACAAGTACGGCAGGCCAGACCCGGGACACCGACGGCCGTCAGACGGCTACACGCCGCTCTCTCAGTGCCGCCGAGACCCGCTCTGCGTACAGCCGACACCTCGACCGTCAGAGGGAGGTACTCAGCACTGATAGGCGTCAGGTCAGCAGGTCAGCAGGTCAGCAGGTCAGCAGGTCAGCAGGGTCAGCAGGACCAGCAGACCAGGCAGGTCAGCAGGTCAGGCAGACCAGCAGCAGAGTTACCAGCGGTCATGAGGGCCCGCTGATCATCAAAGGTCACCTCGTCAGCAGGTCAGCATACCAGCAAGCAAAGTTACTGCGGTCATGAGGGCCCGCTGATCATCAGGTCACCTCGTCAGCAGGTCAGCAGGTGAGGTCAGCAGGTTTGACCGGCGGTCACGAGGGCCCGTTGATCATCAGGTCCGCCCACCGCTGGGTGTCGTAGGCCGGCCCGTCTCCGCCCAGGTCGGCTGGCAGGATGCGGCGACAGATGTGCTGGTACAGCGCCGACATGTTGTTGCCGTGGGTGTAGATCTAAGGAGAGGGGAGGAGGGTCAGTGCAGGCAGCGGCCGGGGTCGTAACACGTCCCACCCGCCGACAAACAGCACACACGCTCACAATGTCGCCTTGACGGGTCACGTCCCAGAGCTGGACTATTTAACGGTAGAGTCGATATCAAACAATACCAAATTTACAACGGAGGTCAGAAAATATGTAATTTTGTACTGTTAAATTACACAGCCATTTGATCGCATGTGTATTATTGTCATCTCTTAGTCTTCGTAACCAATGAAAATCAGATCTTTCCAAATTCGTGTATATTTCCAATGCAACAGAGGAACACTTCTGACCAAGCGACTTACCTTGTCCTTGACCTTGTCCTTGAGGAAAGGCCGCACGACCGAGAGCATGGCCTCCACGTACCACGGCTGGCTGATGAAGTGCACTCCGCCGAACCTGGCCGGATAGCAATCCTGCAGAGTAGCGGGGCACCGCGTTACACCCAGGCCAGCGAGGACAGACCACAGCGCTGCGGCACGGAATATCGGCAGGTGATGCCAGCTATAGAAGAATGGGCGCCACATAACTTTATAGTTGAGGCGCCCATAAACCCAAATCATCATCACCATCACAGTGCACCGGTGCAGGATTGGTGATCGGTGACCGGTACAGGATTGGTGATCTGTGACCGGTGTGCAGGATCGTGATCTGTGACTGGTGCAGGAATCGGTGATCTGTGACTGCGTGCAGGAATTGGTTGATCTGTGACCGGTACAGGATCGGTAATCTGTAACTGTCGGTGCAGGATTGGTGATCGGTGTACCGGTGAGGATTGGTGATCTGTGACTGGTGCAATGGATTAGGTGACTATGTGACCGGTACAGGATCGGTGATCTGTTGACTGGGTGCAGGATTGGGTTGCATCTGTGACCGGTAAACAGGATCAGGTGATCTGTGACTGGTTGCAGGATTGGTGATCTGCGACCGGTACAGGATCGGTGATCTGTGACTGGTGCAGGATTGGTGATCTGTGACTGGTACAGGATTGGTGATCGGTGATGGGTGATCTGTGCGTGAGAGCAGGAACTAGAAAGACAAAATGAACAGCGCCAACAAAATACCAGGCCATCTCCACCGGTCGAGTGATGCCAGTTAGGCTGCCTTTCTGCATCCTGCCTGAATGCCAGCATTGCAAATGCAGAGCTGGTAGCGACTGGCGATTGTTCTGATGTTGAAAGACACTGTTTCCGATGTTTGCACCGATTCAAACCAGGTGTATAGACATCAACCGAATGCAGCATTGTACAGCTGGCCCCGCCGTGAGCTCTGCCGACGCACCTGCAGTCCGCTGACCATCAGACGCAGCATCTTTGGACTGACACTCTTGCTCTGCCGCAGCGAGAACTGACTGAAGTCCACCACCATGACGAAGCCGCTGATCTGGTTCTCAATGTCCTCGATAAGACGGTCCAATGTCAGCAGGATAGCCCGGTATATAGCGGTCAACGGGTACCTGACGATCAGACGGTCCAATGTCAGCAGGATAGCCCGGTATATAGCAGTCAACAGATGAACAATTCAAAACAGTTGACCTCCAAAAACGTTTGTGGTCGTGGCACAGCCAAAGTCATTGACCAAACGGTTTGAAATTAACAGGATGTCGTTATATGATAGGTACAGGCCACTGCAAAAGTAATGGTAGGTACAGTGTCCCAAAATGTGTTGATTTTGGTGGGAAATGACACCAAAAAGTGGATAATAGCCGACTCTCCCCATTTCAAGTCATTCCTGAAATGGGAAGAGTGAAAAATAGTTTACTTTTGGTTGTCATTTCCCACCCAAATCAACACATGTTTGAAAACTGTACCTACCATTACTTTTGCAGTGACCTGTACAAACAATTTGTTTATCTCATTTTGTATATCGGTGAAAGTGACCTAAAATCAGGTCGATTTTGTAACCTCACCATTACATCAATGGGGAAAAATAAAGTCACGTATGTCGTATAAATCCATATGAAATGGCTAAATTTTACAATTTTTCGCAAGATCCACCACTCTGCGACTCTAGTGACAAATTCAAAGCCATACGTCACATTTATGTTCTTTGACCTCTGCGTGGTCAACTCAGGTGAACCCCAGATCACGTTTGAGTTGTATTCAATAACACTAAACTAAATCAAGGCAGAGCAATGAGGTTTTCGAAATTGTATTTGGCTTGTCGAGACGAATCAATTGATGTAAGAGTTGACCTTGACCTCACCTCAGTTCAAGTCAATTTGTAGTCTATTTTACTCTATCTGTTAAAGATACTTAATTTAATTATGTCAAACAGTATTCCTTATGGCTTCCCCTGACCTAACTATTGACCTAAGGTCAACTCGAAATACACCTCAGTGACAGCAAATCCAATTTTATTTATAACACTGTTTCCGCGCGTCGCTAGTCAAGTCAAGGGTATTGAGTTGAGGTCTCCATAAGAGATGGCTTTTCAGCGCTCTCGTCACTTACAGGCAGTACAATACATAACTAAATAAAACATGATAACTGTGAAATGCTATCATTCAAAGTGTACAATAAAAGCGATTAAAATACTAAAAAAGACACTTGCGGTATAAAACATCGCAGATGGATTCAGCACAATCTAGTTCCTCGAAAATCTTCAAAAACTCAGGAGCAACACATATACCGGCAGCTGTAGTGAAGTGCACGAGCGAGATACGTTTTGTATTACATTTAAATGTTCGTGATTGGAAGTTTGGTTGGCTGAAATATTAATACAATACCACAGTATCGTATTGGAGTCATTGTTCTCCTGGAATGTGTGCAATTTATCGCTGCATTGCCTTTGCTTTGATGTTTTGTTTTTGTACGCTGTCACAGTTTCAAACGTTTGGTATCACCATTTTGAAAGCCACTGCAGTTTCCAGTACTTAGTGCTACTGTTATGTCCAGGGCGGCGCCACCAAGGATTTTTTACCCCGGGGGGCGGGGGCAAGTCGAAAGGGGCCTCCTTTTTCCCAGGGGGCCTCCTCCCCCAGGGGGCCTCCCTGGCTGTTAGGGGGCCTCCATTTGATTTGGGGCTACCAAAGCGATGCCGATGTTTATTTGCTTCTTTAATTGGTAACACATTGGCGATAATTACCTATTGCTCTTCGGTATCTCCGAAATCGTAAGAACACCAAACATCAGCTGGCCCACTTTTCTTGTGATGCCTCAAAACCCGCGCCTCTCTGCTCGCTACATGTTCCATTGCGCTGAGTGTGACTACCGGTTGTAATGGTCAGAAATGTGTTTTCTTACTGAAAATTAGCTATTTAGTTTGATGGTTGCATACGATGAAATCACATTATGGGCACCTTAGGTTAATTTTTCACTTATATTGTTTTTATGATTTTATCTTTTAATACCTATAAGATTGACTTAACACAGCACTATCACCAAAGACGATGTGTGTTAATACAAGAGAACCTGGGACAAAAATATAATTACGAACAATACAAAGCACGTAGACCAAAATGGTCTCAAGGAGCGCGGGCTCGTGCCTTTAAACGGCCCTCCCAAGCGTGGAATGGGCTCCATTCCCAAGCGTGGAATGGGCTCCATTCCCAAGTGTTGATAAGGTTTAATGAAACGGGCCTGAAAAGGCACGTTACAAGGATGTGAGAATACAGATTGGCAGGTATGGCATGAGCCCATACCAACTTTTAGAAGCTGGAGTTAGTAACTGAGGGTCTGCTATTTCGTCTTTTAAAAACCAAACACAACCCAGTTTGGAATCACTATATCAAGATATTTATTTGTGGTACGACAGCCCTTGAACTTTTAAAAGGAATTTATCGCCGCGGAGCTCGGCGGCGAAATTTGAATATTATGCCCTGGACATGCGATTATCATTAATCCGTTAGCTTTGCGTATATGCGGGACTACGGACCTCTAAAACTGTTTATTTGTCTTTTAAAAGTGCTGTAAAGAAGTGATAAAGCTAGGCCTTTTTGCCCAATAAGATATAGATAAAGTATAAACTTATAACAACACAATTTAAATGCGCCTCAAAACGTTGCGAATTTTTTATTCAGTTTTCACTCGTATTACAATTTGATTTGTTATTTGCAATGGCGCCGCGAAGGCGGCGCAAAAAATTGATTTTGTTGTCGGACAATGGTCTCATGTAAGCTAGATCAGACCAGAGGGCGGGATTACAAGGGGATAGATGGCGATAGGGCGTATACCCCCTTTTTATAGTTGGTGCTAGGTAGATATATTAAATTAACAGGCGGGATCGCCCCCCGCCCCCCTGAGCCGGGTCTCGCTATGGTTGTTGCGCCCGTGAGGCGCAACTTTTTGTGGGGTTGCGGCACCCTCTGACTGAAATCCTGGATCCGCGCCTGATTAAAATATATATAAATGTGACAATAAAAGGGCCTCCTCCAAATGAAGTCGGCCAAATCTGACAGCTTAAACTATTTTTATGGGTAAGTTTTTAGGGGCCATATTTTGAGTTGCCAGGGACTTCCTGCCTTAGTATTGAGGCCTCTTGTCTTGGGTATCGGGAAGCCCTCCTGTCTAGGTACCTAGGGCATCCTGTGCATAGTACTGGGGCGCGAGCCTCCTATTTAGTACTGAGAGGTCTTCATGTCTAATACTGGGGGCCTCCTGTCTAGTACTGGGGAGTAGGGGGGTCCTCCTGTAAGTATGGGGGCCTTCTGCCTAGTACTGGGTGCCTCCTGCTCTAATACTGGGGGGGCCCCTTCTGTATAGAAACATGGGGCCTCCTGTTTGTATTGGGGGGCTCCTTGTGTAGTATGAGGGCCTATTGTCCAGGTACTTGCGGCCTCCTGTCTTATACTGAGGACCTCCTGTTTTAGTATCAGGGGTTTCCTGCTTAGTATGGGGGCCTCCTGTCTTGAGTACTGGGGGCCCTCCTTGTCTTAAGTACTTGGGGCCTCCTGTCTAGTACTGGGGTTATCCTGTTTAGTGGTTTTTTAGTATGGGGGGCCTCTTGTTATTAATACTGGGGACCTCCTGATCTGTACAGGGCCTCCTGTTTATTATGAGGGGTTATCTGTCTATACTGGGGGCCTCCTGTCTGTCTAGTATCTGGGGGGCCTCCTGCTTAGTATGGTGACCTCCTTTCTAATGCTGGAGGCCTCCTGTCTAGCACTGCAACTGGGGGACTCCTGTTTAGCACTGCACTGGGGGCCTCCTGTCTAGCACTGCACTGGGGGCCTCCTTGTTAGCACTGCAACTGGGGGCTCCTGTCTAGCACTGCATGGGGCCTCCTCGTTAGCACTGCACTGGGCCTCCTGTCTAGCACTGCACTTGGGGGCCTCCTGTCTAGCACTCACTGGAGGCGCTCCTGTCTAGCAACTGCACTTGGGACCCTGTCTAGCACTGCACTGGGGGCCTCCTGTCTAGCACTTGCCACTGAGTGGGGCCTTCCTGTCTAGCACTGCACTGGGGGCCTCCTGTCTAGCACTGCACTGGGGCCTCCTGTCATAAGCACTTTGCCTGGGGGGCCTCCTGTTTGCGCATGCCACTGGGGCCTCCTGTTTTAAGCACTGCACTGGGGCCTCCTGTTCTAGCACTTGCACTGGGGCCTCCTGATTTAGCACGCAGTGGGGCCTTTCCTGTCTAGCACTGCACTGGGGCCTCCTTGTTTATAGCACTGGCACTGGGGGCCTCCTGTTTTTAGCACTGCACTGGGGGGCCTCCTGTTTAGCACTGCACCTGGGGGCCCCCTGTTTTAGCACTGCACTGGGGGCCTCCTGTCTAGCACTGCACTGGGGCCTCCTGTCTAGCACAGCACTGGGGGCCTCCTGTTAGCACTGCAAACTGAAGGGGCCTCCTGGTCTAGCACTGCACTGGGGGCCTCCGCGGTCTAGCACTGCACGGGGGCCTCCTGTTTAACACTGCACCTGGGGCCCCCTGTCTAAGCACCTGCACTGGGGGCTCCTGTCTAGCACTGCACTGGGGGCCTCCTGTTTAGCTGCTGTTTTATAAACTGGGGCCTCCTGTTAAGCACTGCACTGGGGGCCTCCTGTCTAGCACTGCACTGGGGGCCTCCTGTCTAGTACTGCACTGGGGGCCTCCTGTTTAGCACTGCCACTGGGGGCTCCTGTTTTAGTACGGGGGCCTCCTGTTAGTATGGGGCATCCTGTTTAGTATGGGGGCCTCCTGGCTAGTACTGGGTTTCTGTAGTACTGGGGCTTCTGTCTAGTTTACTGGGGGGGGGGGCCTCCTGTATAGTCTATAGGGGCCTCCTTGTCTAAGTACTGGGGGCCTTCTGTTCTAGTTACTGGGGGCCTCCTGTCAAGTACTGGGGTCTCCTGTTTAGTACTGAGGGCCTCCCGTCTAGTACTGGGGGCCTCCTGTTTAGTATGGCGGCCCTGTCGAGTTACTGGGGGCCTAACAGGGCCTCAGGGCAGCTTGCTATGTAGGAAATTTGGACCAGGGACACATAATTTTATTTCTTTTTGACAGTTGTGCCAGTGGGCACTTTTTTGTGATTAGGCCTCCGTTTGAAATTCTGGGGGTCAAAAAGATATGTTTTTCCCCCCCTGGCTTGACGCCAGGGGCAGCTGCCCCCTTGCCCCCCCCCCGCTGGCGCCCGCCCTGGTATGATCCACTTACTGCAGTCTCCAAGCAATGATGATTCTGTTATGTGCCGCGATGCAGCAGTCTCCATACCGTGGTGTTATTGTTGTGTGCGCTGATACAGTCTCCATGCCGTGGTGTTACTGTTGTGTGCTACTGCAGTTTCCAGATCATGATGCTAATGTTGAACGCGCTACTGCAGTCTCCATGCCGTGGTGTTATTGTTGAGTGCGCTGATACAGTCTCCATATCGTGGTGTTATTGTTGTGTGTGCTGATGCAGTCCTTCCATGCCGTGGTGTTATTGTTGTGTGTGCTGATACAGTCTTCCATGCCGTGGTGTTATTGTTGTGTGCGCTGATGCAGTATCCATATCATTGTGTTATTGTTGTGTGCACTGATGCAGTATCCATACCATTGTGTTATTGTTGTGTGCGCTGATACACTCTCCATATCCGTGGTGTTATTGTTGAGTGCGCTGATGCAGTATCCATGCCGTGGTGTTATTGTTGTGTGCGCTGATACAGTCTCCATGCCGTGGTGTTATTGTTGTGTGCGCTAATGCAGTCTCCGTACCGTGGTGTTATTGTTATGTGCGCTAATGCAGTCTCCATACCGTGGTGTTATTGTTGTGTGTACTGCTACAGTCTCCATACCGTGGTGTTACTGTTGTGTGCGCTGATGCAGTATCTTGCACCTGTACAAATGCAGTGTGAGCCACTGCAGTCTCCAGGGTTTCGTGTTACTGTTGTGTGCACTGTTGCAGTCTGTACTACAAGTTCCTACTGCTATATGTCCTATTGCAGCCTCCAGTATATAGTGCTACTGATGTGTGCGCTTTGCAATCTCCAGGGATAGGTGTTCCCCTGCAAGTTGCTGCAATCGCTACCCTTCAATACTCAATCGTATTCGGTTTCTACTGCGCAGAAATCAATGGAATGATCGAGCAGCTAGTACCGTCCGTGAAACCAAACCAATTTTCCTGCACGTACCAAGTTTCTGTGTTCCATGTATGCAAAACAAATAGTTAGCAACATTGCAAATTCGGACACAGGAAAAGAAGGCGTGCTAGCATCGCATACCAATGGTAATAACGCAATATGAATTGCAACCAATACAGTCGGTGAGCAATTATTTGCCTTGCTTTTAATCAAAAATATCTTAAGTGTTCTTTGCATTGGGAATGGATACCCTAGAAGCGCCCACCCGGGTCCCGACCCAATAAGAGCGTTTTACTGATGAGCATCTTATATCTCTGGCGAGTGGCCATTTTACGTCACAATTGCTGCTGCCGGGCGAGTAATACTTGACTTTTTAACCCTGCAAAACCTGACTTTATTTTTGACCTTTATTTACTTGACTTAATGTCCCTTTTGAATCTTGATTTTTGTCAACTTTTACTTCATACAGTTTATAAATTATATTTTCACGTTTTGCCATGTGACTTTTCATCCCATTTGACGTTACAGCTGTTAAATTTTTATTCACCTTTTACTTTTTACCTCTTGACTTGTATTACATGACTTTTTACTATTGACTTAATGTTACTTGGCTCAGCATTAATTTACCTTCTGCCGTGTACCTACCCCTCCCCCCTCCAGCTGACCTGTCGGGATCCCAGCTGGCGGCGAACACCAGCAGCACGGTGCGTCCTCTGGAGTCCCTCTCGGACAGAACGCCCGGGAATCCATCACGCAGCGCGGCCCGCACTGGCGGACTGTGCGCGTTGAATGAGGCAAACAGCAGCGGGTTGTCTCGCCGGTACAGAGTGTAGCCCGTTAGCAGCTCGAACGAAGCCGCCACGCGCAGCTTCCGCGCGCGCAGAAACCGCCGCAGGCACTCGTCCGATGTGTCCAGGTAGACTGGAGCGGCAGAGAAGATAGGGTTAGACGCTGATGTGTCCAGGTAGACTGGAGCGGCAGAGAAGATAGGGTTAGACGCTGACAGGGTCAAGCTCGTCACCGCTGTTAGAGGCATGGGCGATGAGGTGTAATCGAGAGATTCAGTGGACTGTCGCCAATCACGCTATAGAGCGTAACAGGGTTCAGTACTGAAATAACAGCGGCTTGCATGTTAAACATCTCATGCAAGTCAAGGACGGGCTATACAGGAAATGCTTGGTGAGCGTCAGGTGCAGCAAAGAAGTTTGACAGTCGAATAACGAACACAAAAAAGAAACGTCCTTCTGGCAAAGAAGAAACAGTTGAATAATAATAATGATTTATTATTCATAGCATGTACAGTCGGTCTATTATGTATCTTCCCTTTATTAGTATCTAGAACTCATCTAGTTTCACTTATGTGTACATCAAGGACGGATACAAGGTAACATGTGGTACCTACCTAGGTAGGTACCACATGTTCCCTTATATAAGTCCTTCGTGTACACAGAAGGGAAATTAGAGTAGTTTTAGAAGCTAAAAAAGTGAAGATACATAATAGACCGACTGTACCTATAGCAAGACTAAGTTTATGGTCCATTTGGACAACTACCAGTTATTCAACAAAACATTCCACAATTGAAAAAATCTGTTTCCTAAGGACACACAGAGAACTATAAACAGCTGTTTGTTAAACTGGGGCTGGTGAGAAGTGGTGACTGGAGAGCCATCATCACCATCATCATGCCACCCACCGACATCAGGCCGCGTCTCGGTCAGTTTCCGCAGCTTCTGCACGGCCTCGTCCCAGGAGCAGGCGAGCTCGCCGTCCGGGTGGGGCTCGGCGGCCGGCGGCTGGCTCGCCTGACGCCACAGGTCGGCGTACTCAGCGTACTCGCACATGGTCCCCCCACAGTGTGGAGATGATGTACCCAGGTGGTGTGCTCATATAGGAGTCTGGGCGGCGCCTAGTCGGTCAGGCGTATAACAGCTGGTGACTGAACCTGCCAGGGGAGAATAAGACATGACAATTTGACTGGTGGTAAATGAACACTGATAACGAAATGATAAGCCCCAAATTAGGAAAGGGGTATTTCAATTTTGTGATGGCTAGTGAAAACTGTTGGCCAGTGACAAGCACATTGACATTAATAATTAAGTGACATTAAGAGGTGCAATTCAAACATATGGATTCGAATTTCGATACATCTATTACATGGAAGTTAAATTGTTTATTGTGGTTAATGTAATACAAAGACCTTCAATGGGCAACATGTCCAACATACAAATGTCAATAAAATGTCAATGGCCTTCAGTATTCCTAAAGTTAACTAAATTTGCATCGATATCTGTGGTGATGATGACAATGATAATGGTTGGGGCTTAAGGGCACTGCAACCGCCTGGTTATGTGGTGAGTGACCATGCTAGGGTACCTGTATCACTCGGCCAATTAAAAGGTGCCTACCCAGTACAGTACCCTAAGCCAAATGTTCCCTGCAAATTGTATTTGAGTTCCTATCAGAACCTAAAATACAGTCATGCTCTAATTGGCCGAGAGCATGGGTGTCAATCATGGGCAATCAGGGATGAGTGAAATTCCTTAGGTAAAATAAGAAACTTTTCCGATTTTAACATAGGCCTATGGACAATGGGCATTGCATAAAGAGAATATCATTCAGAAATCAGAGTGAGATAAAGATGTTTCAATTTCTTATCTTGCATGATATTGTCCCACTGATATGCTAAAAATGATGGTATCTTACAAAAACATAGAAGAGGGCAAAACAGTATGTAACAACTACCACAGGACTGCAGTGTCAGTGTGCAGAACATACAATTTCAAATTGGTGCATGGCATCCACAATATGTGGATATAATTGTATGTGCCAAGCTGGTAGCCACTATGAGTTAACAAATGCTTATGACTATTACAAATAACAAAAATATGCTTATGACTATAACAAAAATGCGTAAGACTATGACACAATGCAATTATAAGTGATATTCTGACTGCGGAATACAAAATTGAAATAGTTTTGAGTGTTGACACAAAAAATCGTGACAAAGGCAAACAAATATTAAAATAGAACATAAAAACTTTCAATTTTCATTTGTAAAAAAACGAGTCACCTTCATAATCACATTTTTAACCTGAGATAGCAGTTTTGAAGGTACTGTTGAGAAATCACTCACTGCTTAGGTACTCTGTTTGGTCATCAGGACTCTCCTGCCAAGTATAATTGATGCTTTGTCCTGTCAATAAAATTTAGAGCTGTGCTGTGAAAAGCTTTATATGGAAGCAAATGATAAAAGCAGAATTACTGGACCAGCGACCCTTCACTGCAGATATTATGCTAGTTGTGTGAGCAATGATGCAAAAATAATTTAATTTGTACTTATTGATTTACAAAAATAATAATTTCAAAGGTTTTCATTTTCGACACACACAATACAATTAAAAAATATCCCACTTTTGAAATTAGCACTGGTTCACACAATCTGTTCTGATTGTGCAGTCTATGTTTTAAAGATATATTGATTTATAAAATTGCATTTTTAGATGTATCTTGAGTTTAGCCAAACCAATGTATATTAACATTTTCAGGTACAAATTCCACACAATAGCATATTTGAAGAGATTTCACAAAGTGACCAGCTTTTTTAAATTTTAGTATACAAAAGATACTGCATCATGCATGAGGGCTGAGCATGACCCTGTTTAGTTAAAACTCAAGGGTCACAGGCAAGGTCATACAACAGCAAAACTATAACAGGTTGTACAATAACAACAGGTTGTCTTGTTTCTATGTCACCATTTCCTCACTAGATTCTAAGTTTTATACCACATATTAGGAGTATACTCAATGGAACAAAGTGAATCATTTATATTCTTACAAAAAAAAAATGCTGGCAACTGAATTAGTAGAGTGCCATAACACAAAATGCAATTTAAATTGTATTTGAATTGTTGTGAAAAAGTGATACAGACACTTAATATAAAGGCAAAATATAATGCTTATTAGCATCAGATAAGCTGATAGTAGCCACTTTTTGAATGCATGCATTGTTGCATAAAACAATTGCATGAGCACAAATTTGACTCAATTTTGCCAAAGCGGCTCTACATAGGAATAGGCAAGGCCTTTGGCATCACCACATTTATGTACTATTGGTTCCAAAATAAGCGTCCCACTGGGTTGGCCGGCACAGCAGTTAAAGGAAATATACTGCCTTGGGAAGAAGTGTGTGGAATGATGGAGATAAGTGCCCAGATGAGTGGCACTCATCTCCATCACTGCAAATACTTTTCCCAAGGCGGTATATTCCCTTTGACTGCTGTGCCGGCCAGCCCAGCTGGAAGCTTATTTTGGAACCAATAGTACCATCTGCTAAACAAACTATTTTAGAAATGCTTGAAACTGAGACCTAAATACCACCTATTTTTCTGAAGTCCAACATGCCACAGCCGACTCGCTGTATAAAAAGTGACATCACGGCTCAAGTGTTTACAGGCAAATTGACTAGGGGCGCTGCCCACAGCCATCAATAAATAGATAAATCAGTACCGTACCTATCCACCTAATATGGATACAGTTATTTTAAACACAACAATGGCGTTAAAAATGGCAATGTTATCATACTCCAGCTCAAGAGTTCTGACCTTAGGATAAGAATAACTCATTTTACTTGAATGTTGAATGTGGGCACTTGAAATAAGCAATCGCCCAGCCAGAATAAGATGAATGGGGCCAGAAGAAGATAGATAGTAAGTTACATAATTTTAGCTGAAATTGCAAAAAAAACACTGTTTTAAATTCATAATTACTCCCTCCCAATGCACTAATGGGTCAGATTCTGGGCGTATATGTGTGTGAGGGGTCGATTACAATTTCACTTTCATTTTCCTTATGGCCGGGGCCGGCCGGGAGTGGGACGGGGATGGAGGGAGTTCGGTAGCCTGATGTCAACAACCGATTGCAGGGATTTCTGCACCAGACCACAATGATTGGCGTCAAACAACTTTGTTGGAGGAGGATATATAAGCCAAATAACCTAGTTTTTAACTGAGTTTATACTTAAATAAATACATAACTGATTTTTGTGTAGCACTTAGCTACTAATGTTCATGCCTTCGGCTTCTATCAGCTTTCCGAAGGTATAATTTGTTTGCATTCGTAAAGGGAAAACAGGATGTGTCCATCAAATGGAAGCACTAGAAACAATACATTTGAGGCGCAGATGAGACTTTTTATAATATGACCGAAGAGTTCAGTGGACCAAAGCGACACCTATAATACATCGTCGCTGCAGCGAGGCGACATCTGGATGTAGATCACATACCATATCCAAAATGATCATTTTCCCAGGTTTATGCCATTTCTGCCCTCGAAACCAGGGGCCAAGGGCGGATCAAGCCGTTTTTTTTTGGTGGGGGGCAAACCGTTTTTAACTAACCTTACCTTTCCCCAGGTTTGAATTTCTTCCCGGATTTGGTCCACTTTATTTTGCAACCTCAGGACTTCCAATCATTTTGTTATTTTGTATTATTTTTGTTTAGCTTTTCGACCTTTTGGGATATCGAAAAATGTCAGCTTGCAGTTTTTGTTGTCTTGAAATTGTCTTACTCTCAGCAAAACTATGTCAACTGTCACTTGTCAGCTATACCCAGGGGCGTCGCCGATATTTGAAGTGGGGGATCGGCTGAAATGACGAAAAATGTACATAATTGTTATGCTTGTATTTAATCCTTTGCAGCATTTTCATTGTGGATTTTCATGTTGTTACGAGCGAGCGCGAAGCGCTCGCTCGTCCTTACGTGGTATATGTGAAAAATCTGATTATGAGCGACCCGACCCGACCCGTGGCGACGCTTTTGAGAAGATTATATCTTTGGAAGTTGGAACTGCACGTCCGATTGACAAGCCGGCTTCTTTGCTGAGTAGCCCCATCCAACCTACCCTGTTTTTTACTAGTGCCAACTCATGGTGGTGACTACCACTGCGCGTGGCGCATGCCGCGTGAGGGGGTTGAAAGGTGTCTTATCGCAAAAACTCCGCAACGGCTGGGCCGATTGTGCTCGAATTTGGTGCGTGGTTAGGGAACCCTCAGCCACCGCTTTTCGACTAGTCAGGGGTGGGGTGCTTCTGCACGTGCGCACGTGCAAACCCCTATTCTATATCTCAGGAACAGCTGAACCAATTGTGTCCCAATTTGTTGTGTGGTTAGGGACCCCTCAGCCACCGTCTTTTCACAAGTCAAGGGTAGGGTGCCTCTGCACGTGCGCACCTTTTTTGTATCTTAGAAACTACTTCCCCGATTCAGTTGAAATTCACCATACATTTCCTTCGTGCTCGCTCGTTCATCGCCAACTACGGCGCTGTACTGGTAATAGGTACTTATTTAGCGCCGCAAAGCGTCGCTAAATTTGTACGTCTTTGCCTGATAAAACCCAGAAGCATAGGCGGTGGGCCACACATATCGGATTTCACTTGACTGACATACCTGCGCCGTGCCGGGGGGGGGGGGGCGTTTAGACGTCCCGATAAGATTTCAACGAACGCAGAAGAACGCTGGTGGTAGCCCCGTCATTTTTGGCACAGGTATTCGGACATTGATAAACCACATTGTGTAGATATCCTGACCTCAAGTCAGTTTATCAGGCCTCACCTCCAACAAGCTTGCAATCGTACCACAGTCACAGTTTCTGACCGATTGGTTTTTAACTTACAGAATTTCATAAGGTCATATATACCTATAATTCGCATCTCGAAATTTATATATCAGTGATCTAAGGTCAGGTCAATTTCGTGAGTCGTGATCGCTCCATTATAAGCCAATGGGCAGGGGTGGTAAAGTGTTATGTCTTTATGAATAAGGTCGGGGACAAAAAGTTTCTTCTCATGAAGTTCTCCGGGAGCAAAATACCAGTAAAGATCATTATTCATTACTATGTCATTCCTAGGAAAATTTACTAAGTGATCATGTCCTTAGAATTTGTGATCGTCAAAACCGCATCAGATGTAGTCTTCACTTATTCATCATCGCGGGAAAGATGAGAGTATGGGCAATGTTTCATGCTATAGGTTATATGGACCAGCAAAGCAACCACTGGCGGATCCAGGGGGAGGGGGGCATCAGGGACAAATGCAACCCCCCAAAAAACGCATGAAATCGGTGCAAATTTACACATTTTCTGATGTAGAAGTACATCTACGCAGCTTTTACCAAGGAAATGCTATTTTAAAGGTCTAAAAATGCACAAAGAAGCGAAATCCGATGAGTTTGTGAATTTTGTGAACTTTGGGGAGGGTGATGCCCCCCAAACCGCCACAAACCACCGTTTTAGATTCGCCAGTGAAAGTGACTGTAAACCATAAGCACCTTAGGCGAAAATGGTCACAGATCAGTGGATAAGCGACCAGTAAAACATGACCCGCCCGAGATGGGGCAGTCGGTACATTCTTAAAAGCATGCAAAGTATTTACATCGCTGGCGCATTTCAGTCGGATTTTCGCTACACTGTGTTATGATCAACACAGCGTTTAGGCGACGTACTGGCTTAAGGCAAGCTTCATTTCTGCATTGGGCACATTGTTATATTTTCCGTTGAAGGTGTGTGTTATGGGTGCAATTTGAAGATACCTACTAGTGGTGCCAGTTTCAGAAAATATTTTTACAATGTCCGACCGATGTCCAAGACCGTGGTCAGCTGTCCGTCCGAAACTGTCCGAAAATCATTGTTTGTCCGAAATTTGTCCGAAAGCAGAAAAATATATGATATGGAATGTAAAACATTCAGTGTATCATTCCCAATAAATGCATAAGTATAGGCACTTGAGTCAAATATCGCTACAGATAAGATATCAGAAAGCCACAATCATCATGTATTCATTTATATACAGGAAAATATTGATTGATACAAAGTAACTGGGTAAGTGAATTTTCACGACAAGCCATTCTTGGGCATCGGATGTACGAAAATGTCCAAAGAAATATGCTTTTGTCCGTCCGAAACCGAACCGATCTTCGGACAAATTCGGATTTCCGACAATGTTTGCACCGGTTGGCACCACTAATACCTACATAATACATTGAAAGCTTTCACAAGTATAAAGTAATAAGGATAGGAACGAATAATAATATCAAGCACTCGGATGCTGAACGAATAACAAAACGCCTTGGACAATATTTTGATTTGCTACCTTATGACCAACGAGGTGGGTATAGGTATGGTTCATATCCTGTATATATATGTGAGCGATTGACGATGAACTAAGCTAATGTCAACATAAATGATAGGTGATCAGCGATTAGCGACATTAATAATAACCCACGATTCAGTATAATTTGTTTTTGCTCTGGACATCAAACCTGTGCTTAGCGGTGTCAGAGAGTTAGTGGACAGTGGCGCTGTGATTGCATGTGCAGCGTTATAGGGCGCTGTGATTGAATGTGCAGCGTTTTAGGGCGTCTGCTGAGGGAGCAGCCAGGGGCAGCGCCACGGATTTTTGCCAGGGGTGGTAAAATTGATTGATTGGGTACGCATGTATATTTTACCGTGAAAAAGTGTCACGGAAATATGCAACGCTTATAAACCTCGCGGCAAACGAGCATAAATCCAGCACATT
>VOPJ01001491.1:0-19429 GCA_014673585.1 Semibalanus balanoides
AGCTTTCTGAGACTGTTTACCATTTGTGTTGCCCTTTTTTGTACCCTTTCTAATAACCAACAATCTTTTGTGTACGTTGGAGACCATGCTTGCACACAGTACTCCAAAAGTGGTCTTACATATGCACAATAAAGTTAGTTAATCACTTTTTTCATTTTGTAACAAACATCCCGTTATAGCTCCAAGCATCCCAAGTGCCCTTTTTCTGGCTGGGATGACCTGGTCTGATGCTGATAGTTTACTATTAACCATTACCCCTAAATCTTTTTCAATTTGAATATGCGCCAATTCTTGTCCACTTAGCTCATACTTACTTGCATTGTTAACTCTACCTACATTCATAATCTTGCATTTACTGTAGTTGAAAATTCATTTGCCATACCTTCTTGACCAGCTGACAGTTATTCGATCCCGATTGGAAAAACGTCCTGTCATCTTTTCCTCAAATAACCCTTAAACACCTTTTCAAGTTCGTCTGCAAATTTCAAGACTCTACTAGAAACACCATTTTCTATTGTGTTAATGAATATTAAAAACAATAATGGTCCAAGGACAGATCCTTGTGGGACCCCACTGAGCACGTGCTTCCATTCTGATTTGGTACCATTTAATACAACCCTCTGCTGTCATCCCGAAAGCCAAAATTCTATCCAATTTAGTGTCTTGCCTTTGATCCCATGACTTTGCAATTGTAGCCCTAACCTCTTATGTTGAACTTTATCAAATGCTTTGTAAAATCTAGGTACGATACATCAAGCTGCTTCCCTTTATCAAAACTTTCAGTTGCTACATCGAAGAACTCTTTAAAGATTTGTCAAGCATGAACGACCTTTTCTAAAACCATGTTGTGTATCTCTAATAAGATCTAGTATTTTGTCCTTGATAATCGATTCCAGTACTTTGCATACTAAAGAGGTAAGACTAACGGGTCTATTATTCTCTACTTTACATTTATCACCCTTTTTACAAATCGGAACAACATTTGCACTTTTCCAGTCAAGTAGAATTTTTGAATCTGTAAGTGATTTTGAAAATATTATGGCTAATGGAATGGCTATCTCTCTTTCACATTCTTTTAAAACCCTTGCATATATTTCGTCTGGTCCTTCTGCCTTATTTGGTTTCACTCTTTTAAGATATGTTCTAACTAAATCACTACATATGTCGCCTATCTCCACCATAGTTTCTTCCGTAAGGTTCTGTGTTTGAAGTAATGTAATACCACTTTGATCCTCAACAGTAAAAAATGATTTAAACTGATCGCTAAGTAATTCAACCATTTCTTTATCATTACTTACTAGCTTATCATTTGCTTTAAGTGGTCCAATATTCTTTGCTACACTGTTTATTTTATAAAAGCTAAATAATTTCTTACTGTCCGCGTTTTTTTTCTTCATCGGGGTCGGCTTTCCACTATGTTCCCGGATGTTCTGTGTTTGCCGGGGAGGGGGCGAGGAGGGGCCTGGGGTTGGACCCCCCCCCATGGGACCCCCTCCACTCGGAGGCAGGAGATTTGATCCGGGAGCCTATCCCCGGAACCGGCACCCCGGGAATCGAACCCGGGGCCGCCGCGTGGCAGTCCGAGGACATACCACGGAGCTACCGGCTCCCCCTACAATTGTTCGCAAGGTCTAACTCTTTTGCCCTTTTAGCTGCCCTGACATTTTTCTTAACTTTGTCCCTGCTTTTCTGGTAAATTATCTTATTGTACTCTAGCATTGTCCCCTTAAAAACTTTAAATGCCACACTTTTATCTCGAATCGCTCTTTTAACCTCCGGTGTAAGCCAAGGAGGATTGTTGTTTTTCCTACTACGTTTATATTTAAGTTTTTTTTTTAAGGTATATTCCTACTCTGAATATGATTTAATGTATCCTTGAATATGCTCCAGGCTTCACATGTATCCAATCCACCTAATTTATTGCTCCAATCAATCTGATCGAGTTCCTTTCTTAGTTTGTCGAAGTCGGCTTGATTGAAGTTGGGAACCCTGTGTAGGTTGTCATTAGGCCTAGTTCCTGACGTAATATTAAATTCAATCATATTATGGTCGCTCCTACCCAGCCCTTCACTTACTGCAAGCTCTTTAACTAATTCCCTCTTATCAGAGAAGACTAGATTTAAAATTGAGTTTTGTCTGGTTCCTTTGCTGCATGTCAGATTGGGGCGGGGCTGCTCAGTGCTCGGTGTCATCTGCATACGGTGCAGGAAGTGGTGGACTTCGGAGCTGCAGGGTTGTCTCTGGTCTGCGTTTGTGACCATATCTCGCCGACCGTGGGGCGCTTGGTTGGCGCAGTGTGCGTGATCTTGTCACCCACTGTGACATGATTGGCGTATTTAGGGCGCTGAGGGATCCGCGTACTGCAGAGGCAATCGGCCCGTTGTCTACCACGCTCGTTGTGCCTGACTGTGTCTGTATCGCAGCGCACAACTCAGGCGATGTTGGCGGGTATGCTAGAGCCGCCAGCTTTCTGCCTATATGTTTGTTTGTTGTTTTTTTGCTATGTGATCTGACTTGAATCGAACATCAAGTCACAGTGTTGGAAATATTCCTAATTAGCTGACTATGACTATGTTTCCTGCTGCCTCCTGTTGTCAGTCTGGACCGGGAGAGCTGCGTGTGTCGCACCTGCGGCCGTCTGCTCAGTGACCTCGAGGGCTACGAGTGTCTGGCGCGGACAGTGTGCGCTGAGCTGCTGCAGAGACACGAGGCCGGCCGACACAGAGGCCGGGTGTCATTGGGCGCACAGCCGCTCCTCGTCACTGACGGTCTGTACATGTCATCTGTGGTGCTCTGCTATAGCTCAACTCGGCTCATTCCCTAACCAAAGTGCGGCCACTGGCGCTGTACGTGTAAATGACGTGTTATATGCCGGCTGTGAATGTCGAGGTGGGCGTGAATACAGCTCAGGTCAAGATACCCTCTGGCTGGCTGAGATGTATAACTTGCTGATATGTATAATTTGAGTTTGTTGCTGAAATACGCTGATCCCGCAATGCTGGTGGCCTAGTCAGCACACAGATAGCGGTAATTTTGTTTGACCTGTTGTGTCTCTGCTGTGCCGCCAGATGAGCTGACGGAGGAGGTGGATGTGGAGCCGGCCACGCCCCAGCTGCGCCGTAGCGGGCGGCGGAGCGGCTGTCACTCTTCTGCTGCTGCTGCTGCTGACCCGACAGCGGCGGCCGAGCGTCGCTCCTGTCGGCACCGCTGTCCGCCCCCGCTCAGCGTGGTGCAGGTGAAGGTCGAGACGGCGGCAGTGTACGGGGACGGCACCACCATTGGCAGCAGCAGCAGCAGGCGCAGGCCGCAGGCCGCCGCCAGCCACGGCGCTGCTGTGGAGACGGAGGCAGTGTACGGGGACGGCACCACCACTGGCAGCAGCAGCAGGCGCAGGCCGCAGTCCGCCGCCAGCCACGGCGCTGCTGTGGAGACGGCGGCGCCCAGTGACGGCAGCGATGTGGTCGTGTCGTGGGCCGACGTGGAGATGAAGGACGAGAGTGTTGAGGTGGTGTTGGAGGACTCGGCTGATGACGACAATGGCAGCGAGGGGGCTGAGGAGGGCGTCAGGCAGGACAGTGGGTCGGACGCGGCCAGTCAGTACGCCCCGTCTCTGGTTGCGGATGACTCGTCGGACGGTGGCGAGGCGTCAGACGGCGACGCTGACTACCAGCCGCGCCCTGCCAAACGCAGCAGTGCCCGCACTGGGCTCACCTGCAGCCGGTGCGGGCTGGGGTTCAAATCCCGGCTCGGCCTCGTCACGCATGAGCGCCGCTCGCACAGCGCCGATAACGAGGGCAACATGTGCGCCATCTGCCGCAAGACGTTCAAACACCGTGGCTCGCTCATCACCCATCAGCGTCTGGTGCACGGCAAGGGCCAACGCTGCCGCCACTGTGACGTCGTGTTCCGCTGCTTCTACGAGTACTACCGACATCTGTCGGACGCCCACGACATCAGGACTTACGTGTGCGAACACTGCGGCGCTGGCTTTGCGAAACGGGTGCTGCTTAACAGGCACCTGAAGAAGGAGGCACGTCGAATAAGACAGGAGCAGCGCATTGTAAGCAGGAGCTAGTTATATTTATACATCGTACCATATTCGATTATTTGTGAGTTAAGCAATGCATATCACATTTCTTCATTGCCAATTTGTTCAGCCATTGTTTAACTTAACCCCCGCCACGGTGAAGGTGGCGCACCGCCGCACTATGGGCCAGAATCCCGATCTAGCCCGCCATAACTGATTATTGACCTCATATGACCTTATTTTCAGCCTTCGGTCATTGGTATGGGAACTTTTAGCAAGTTTTATGAATTTGGAAGCCATTTCGTACTAATTCCAATCGATTTAACTCATCTTTTGGTCACCAGATGGCTCTTGATTCCGGCGGGCGTAGGCCTGCCACGTATTTTGGTTTGCCACATATTCTGATTGCCAACGACTAGTACTTAGGGAGGCACAAGTCGGACAAAAATATAGATATTGCTTTGAAATTCGGTTTAGGTGTCGTCCATACTTGGTTCTCCAATATTACATCCGTGTTTTTTTATATTTTTTTTAACCCTCGACGTACGGGGGTTCTAAAGCGACCTTCCCCTGAGGGTTTTCTTACATAACTCACTACGCATCAAGTCTATCTTGCTGAAATTTGCAGTCCAAGTTGAAAACATTATAACATATTCAGTCAGATTGCATTGAAATTGGTTGAGAAGTTTTGAAGATAGTGACGTTTTAGTGACGTCATGTTAGGTGGTAAGACGATAAATGTTGGGAAAATCGTTGAAAATAGGAGTTTTTGTAGCAATTGCAACCTAAAAACGACGCAAGATAGAAAACTACATTTGGTGATCTCGGATTTTCACAATTTTATTTTTTTGACCCCCAAAATAAAATAAAAATATATTTTTAGGAAAAATCACTACAAAATCAAAATTTTCAAAAATATTAAAAAACAAGATACATCTTAAAGCAATGGGTATGAAAAATACCTAACCCAAATTTCAGAGCAATTCATTTATTTTTGACTGAACAGTGATGGCTCCCTAAGTGTTAAGAAAATCATTAATCATTTTGTGAAAATCATCTTTTATGAATTTTTTGGACCAGAACTAAGAAATATATATATTTTAGTATTTCTGGGTGCACAACTTGACTAGGAAATATGACTTTTATTCACATTTTTATCAATTTATAATTGCGATGTTTCCGGCACAGAGCAAAATTCGCTATTCTGAAAAGTGTCGGAGTTGAGTCATTCACTTGACCTGGAAGGTCAACCGTAGCCTTAAACCTAAACATTGCCATACCGTTATTTTCCTCACCACGACAGGCAACATGCTCGTCTTACCGTTGTTGCTCTATGTTGCTGGTTTGGAAGTTAACAGGGAAAGTCCACCTTCCCCACCTTCTCGCAAGGCACGGAGCGGTCTGCGCGCGCGGCGGGCGGCAGAAATATACAATCTTTCCCGCTTGGATGCGGGGGCAAGTTGGGGCAGGAAGCAGGGACTTGGGAACCGGGGGGGGGGCAGAGGGGGCAACTCGCCCCTCCAACTTTTGGAGCTGGGGGGGGGCGACGCCCCCCCCCCACACTTTTTACACGATCACTCTCCTCTGTATTATAAGCACGTACTTTCCACATACTTTCGACGGCAAAAGGAGAATAATAAAGTAAAAAAGTGAGGGAAAAGTAAATGTTTATGACATATGGAAGCTGAGTATGGACAGAAATGGCGCGACTTTGACTATATTGTGCACACCATGTTGTGGTGCGCGATGCGACGCGGACTTTAATCCTAGGAACAGAGAGAGTTTTTGATTTTGGCATCTCGCATGGGCATAACGCTTGCGTTAACCCACAGCCAAGGGCGTTGATGCAAACGCTTTGCTGCCGAAACAGTGCGCGATGAAAAGCTCAGGGAAGTCAGCTCAGGGGACGTGGAACCGTGGGGGCGTTGGGGGCAGCTCGCCCCCCCCCCCCCCAACTTTGGACCTGTTGGGGCGACGCCCCCCAACTTTAAGCTAGGTTCGGCTTCCCCTATCTTTACAATGATCTTTTAACTCTGAATTTAGAGCAATGAATTGTTCTACGAAAATTTTGCTTACATTTTGTATGACAAAGTGCAGTTCAATCCAAAAATTAAAATAAGAAATAACCCTTTCCCTGCGGGGGCAGATTCTGCCCCGTAGTTTTTCGCCTGCCGCTTCCGAATTAGTACGTCTATCGTCTTTTGCAACTTTCGGACTTTTCTAAATATAATGAACCGCGTGTTCTGTCCAAATAAAAAGAAACGGCCAGCAGAGGGGCGGCTCCAGGGTCAGGTTTTTGGGAGGTGTTACGAATGCGTTGTGGCGGCGCATACTTCCTTCGTAGTTTGCGGTGGAATAAAAGCGTTCAGAAAAACTAAGTCACTGCTTATACATCATACATTAATTGGATTATACTATTTGGGGGGCAGAGGCGCACTGAGGAATAAAATGTGAGGCGATATCCTCTGTCAATAAGCCCAACTTCAAATAAGCTAGATATTAAAAGACGTTCCGCAAACATGGTGCCCCCCATGTTGTTTGCCTGAATCCGCCTTGTGCACAATTTGTTACGTTTAGCAAATTGCAGCAACAAATCCCACATGTGGCGTTCCCACGTCCCAAACATTCAGGAAAAGCACATATTTTTACCCAAAATCCCCTTTAATTTTCTTTTTATCCCTGAGTTACGCCTAATGATTGTTTAATTTGTGTACTTGTTTCTTTTGACACATTTTGAAGACCATGTTAAGAATCAAAACGTTTTTGCATGAAAATCGTTCGGGAAAATTTTTTTTTTTCCCACCATGGCCACAATGACCTTTCAAAAAAACACCATAAATTTCGTATTTGCTGCCCCCTGGCCCCCCATTTTAGAGCAGAAAAAAATGGATCCAAAAAGAAAGATTTCGTCACGACGAATCGAATTGTGTTTGTCCCATCGAAATCGGCCTAGCGGTTCTCGAGATTTCTGGGGGGGCGGAATCTGCCCCCGCAGGTTAACGTAATTCTGGCCGCCCGCAGGGAATAGGGTTAAACTGCATTTAATTTTGGAACTGGTTTTGCATCATTTCCATCTTAAGTCTAACATTCGTTCATTTTAATCGTATTCATTTAACCATCGTTAGCCATCGGAACATTGCTAAAAACAGCGCAAAAGCTTGGCAAGGGATGGTGTTTCTTTCGTCGTTAACGTTGATAGAGTATTTATTTATCACACCCACGGTAGATAAATTATTCATGGTCACAATGGTAATGATTTTGGAGAGTAATGCTACTATTCATGGAAATTATTAAGATTATTAGGCGCCACAGAGAAAATAACATTCATACTTATTTGGCATGGGGTGTAGGTCACGGTTTTTTTATTAGCAAAACGCTAATATATATGTATGTTGTCGGACTCGCTCCCCTGACAGTTTCAGCGGATAAAGAGTCGGTCAGGGGTCGAAAAGGAAATGTGGTCACCAAAGAAATTCGGATTCAAGGCGGGTTCACCGGCATATGACGCATTCAGGAACGGATGGCGATATATCGGGATAGATTCCGATATATCGCGGGTAAACGGGTGGCGATATATTGTTCGATATTGTTGGCGATATAACGGGTGGGACCACAGCGATATATCGCTTTTTGTAGCTATCATTTTTGCTACTCAGGTCCACCCAAAAAGTTTTGCCCCCCAACTTGGAAAGTACTTCCCACGCCCCTGGCAGAGAAATTTTACTTGCCTCAGCAAGCCAAAACATTGAGGCGTCATACCATGCTCGTACTTCGTGTTATCGTGGTGTTATTTTATTAGATCGGCTCTATAGAAAAACTTCATTCAAGTTTTTGCTGACATTTTTGTTGTGTCAACACAAAATGCATTTAAAGCAGGAAAACGAAAAACCCTATTTTTAGTTTTAAATTTGATTTCACAGTGTAGCCAAGGCTCCATTTTATCTTAGAAACATGCACATTTTTAATATTTTGTTCTTTCTCATTCGTCATTACATCGTAAACATACGTCGTTTTCGAGAGCGCGGACTCCCCTGCTGATGCTTCGTACAAAGTTCCGTGTTTCGGTGCCGTTTATACCTTTATGTGTGATGGCACTAAACACACTATTATCATATTCTTAGTCTATGGTCAATTCTGAACATTTTCATGTATGTTTCATATCGAAATGGAAGAAATCACTCCGATCGATTATGGCGGGCTTGTGGCCCATAGTGCGCCGGTGCGCCACCTTCGCCGTGGCGGGGGGCGCTTCGACGCCCCCTTGAACTCTGCTCATATGGGACCTAGATATAAACCAAAAACACCGTTCAGGAGTTCGTCAAAAAGTATTTTGAAACCATTTCGGTGAATTTTTGTATCAGGTCAATATGAAGGTCACCAAATGTCATCAAAGGTTATATTTTCCAGATTTAGGACTTCCCTCCAGATACCCCAAAATTGCGGGAACTATGATAGCTAGAAACAAACGGAAAACATGCAATCGAAAGCTATTACAATCGCCAGCATGACCTTAAATTTGAGCTCAGATAAATAGTTTAGGCTCCAGAGGTCATCGAAAGTCAAAAAGGCTATGTTTTGCCAAAACTGTTTGAACAAATAACTGCTTACTTTATTAACATACGGCAGTAATTGTGACACCATCGTGTTTGTCTTGTCAAGGCACTTTGAATCATGTATATGATGACCAGGTTAGGTCAACCTACATTTGTTTACCTCGGTCAAAGTCAAGTGGTGACCCAGTTAGGTCATGTTGCGCATTGGGAGACGTGTCTCGACGAGACAAACACATTGGTGTCGGTCTCACTTCTCTATCTTGATGTTATCGAGAGTTATTGACACAAAGGTGTTGGTGATCTCGGCTGACTCTGTAGGGGTCCCTGAACAAAGACTGCACCTGGGTCTTCAAGAATGGCCTATGATACCATGATCCAGAAGGAATGGGGCTGATATCATGAGTATCCTAAGATGATGGAATGCATTTTAATATTTCCCCATTGACTGATGGGAAGTTCAAGAAACTGACCTGACCTTAGGTCACCGATATACAATATCCAATATATACGAATTGTAGGTTGTCATGCTCTTATGAAATACGGTAAGTACGAAACCGATCGACCGGAAACTTTGGCTTTGGTAGATCGCAATTTTTTTAAGGTGGGGTCACTTGACCTGGCCTGGTGACCTGACCTGAGATGACCAGAGGTAAAAATCACAATATGTGGGTAATTGATGCCCCAACAGCTGTGCCGCCGCCATTTTTTACGCTATCCTCGAAAACCTTGGGAGGGGGAGGGCGTCTAAACACCCCCTCCCGGCGCCGGTAAAGGAGTCTTCGTTGCAGTGCTTCGTTTTCCTGTGCTGGCCTCACCATCGCACTTATGGTGAGGCGACGGCAGGGATCTCAAACATGCATGCACCAAAGTAGGCATCTCAGTACTCTGTTAACCCTATTCCCTGCGGGGGCAGATTCTGCCCCCCCCCCCGGTAGTTTTTCGCCCGCCGCTTCTGAACGTTTTACGTCTATCGTCTTGAACTTTCGGACTTCTCCTAATATGAATGCGCGTTTTTGTTAAAATTCTTGAGAAAAAAACCTTCGGCCGTCGCAAGAGTGCGGGCTCCAGGGTCAGTGTTTTTTCAGGGGTTCGTTTTCGGAATGCGGGGTGTGCGGCCATACTTCCTTCGTGTTTGCGTGAATAAAGATCAGAACCAATCGAATGCTTTGTATTGAATACCTAATGTGACTTATACATATTTTAGGGCCAGAGGTGAACTCAGGTACATAAGGAAGGGAGGCGATCATACTGTGTGCTCCCTCGAATTTAGGTCCAACTCAAATAAGCATCAAATGAATCAGGCAGGCGTTCTGCACATAGCTGCCCCTCAGCTATGTTTTACCGCTGAATCGCGCCTAGCGCACAAACTATTCGTTACATTTAACAAATTACAGCAACAAAGGCCACATGTACGCTTCCACACGTCAACACAAGGAAGCACATATTATTTATCAAAAAAACTAACACCATTTTTTATACCTGGTACGCTAGGATTTTCATTTGTGATGTGTCGCCTTTCACGCACGATATGGAGAGCATGACAGTAATGGATAGGCTCAGTAAAGCGCTTCTTTTGCTGGAAATCGTCGACTCACATGGCCACAATGACCTTTCAAAAAACACCGTCTCAAATTTCCGTTTTTTTCTCTTTGCCCCCTGGCCCCCATTTTTGTAACAAAAGAGCAATATTTCGGGGTCCAAAAAGAAATATTTCGTACGTCGAATCGAATGGTGTTTGTCCATCGAAATCGGCCGAGCGGTTCCGACGATTCTGGGGGGGGGCAGAATCTGCCCCCCCCCCCCCACGCAGGTAAACGTAATTCTGGCCACCCGCAGGGAATAGGGTTAAGCTCGCCACGATAGTTTTACGGAGTTTTGTTGGATATCCACTATTCCTCAATAGCTTAACATGATGTTTCAGCGCCATGTTTTTATTGGTTGTCTCGACACTACGTGCGGACACCGGCTCATGTTTCGCCGGGCTGACAATGTTGTTAGCAGCTCAGTCAGCCAAATTTACATCATAACGTCGCGGGCGGCTGCTGGTGCTGACTTTTCCGACTGGGGAACTTAGCGATTAAATTGTCCCAGTGAATTCAAGAGTGTGATCGAACAGGAGGTGTATTTACGCTGACGGCGAGTTTGCTTTGCAAAGGGCACGTTGGCATTATTTGAACTGTTAGCGGTGCAGGCTGTTTGTCCCCGCCACGCGTGCTCTCTCTCTCTCTCTCTCTTATCTCTCTCTCTCTCTCTCTCTCTCTCCTCTCTCTCTCTCTCTCTCTCTCTCTCTCTCTCTCTTCTACCTCTCTACCTCTCTCTCTCTCTGCTTCTATGGCTGTTATGACTGGAACACTTGGGTACTGAATCATCGGGCGCACCAATTCACCAGGGGGAGAGAGAATGGTGTCGGCGGCCTCCTGCTGTATATGAATCCGGGGATTCCTGGAACGTTGACATTCGGCACCAACACCAGGGGAGAGAGATATGGTGCCCGGCGGCCCCCTGCTGTTATCGATCCTGGATCACGGGAGACATTCGGGCACCTAACACAGGGGGAGAGAGAATGGTGCCGGCGGCGGCCCTGTCTGTTTATTATGACCGGATCACTGACTGACATGGGGCACCAACACCAGGGGAGAGAGGATGTGCCGCGGGCCCCTTGCTGGTTATAGACCGAATACTGGACTGACATCGGGCACCCACACCGAGGATAGAGAATGGTGCCGCGCCGGCCCTGCTTCGTCTTCTCATAGATTCTCTTTGCACCGGCATCACTGCGACTCCTTGACACGGGCACCAACACGGGAGAGTAGAAATGGTGCCTGGCGCCCTGCTGTTTATAAGACGGATCACTGGACTGACATCGGGCACCAACTACCTATGGAGAGGATGGATGCCGGCGGCCCCTGCTGTTTATATGACGGGGATCTCACTGGACTGAGCATCGGCGCATCAGTCACCAGGGATACGAAGAGGTGCCGGCGGCCCCTCTTGCTGTTTATTAGACCGGTCACGGGAGACATTCTGGGCACCAACCCAGGGGAGGAGCATATATGGTGCCGTGCGGCCCTGGCTGTTATAGATTCCGGATCTACGGGAGACACTGCGGGCACCAAACACCAGGGGTAGAGAGACATTGGTGCCGGCGGCCCCTGGCTGTTATAGACCTGCGATCACTGGGAACTGACATCAGGGCCACTAACACCATGGGGGAGAGTAGTACCCTTAATGTGTGGCGTGTGCCCCTGCTGTTATTAGGACGCGGATCACGGAGACATCGGCAGCCAACACCAGGGAGAGAGACATTGTGCTGGTCCGGCCTCCTCGCCGTTATATCTCCTCGCTCTCGCTCTCCGTTCCGCTGCTTCCTGCTCTCGCTCTCGCTCTCGCTCTCGACCGCTGTGCGATGCAACCTCGGAGTGTGTGCTTACGATCCTCGTGCTAACCAACACCAAGGGAGAGAGAATTGTGGGCCGGGCGGCCGCCCCTGCTGTTATAGACGCGGATGAGCTGTGTACTGGCATCATCTCGTGCACCTCATTCAGCCTCTAAGGCGTGTGCAGGCATACGTAACGCGTACATCTGCTTTCGCGTCTCGCCTCTCGGTCTGCGAGTCTCGATCCTGTGCCTTTCTCATGCTCTCGCTATCTGACCGGGGTCACTGCCACCGTGACGTGCACATCGGTGCTACCAGAGCACTCATGGGCTCTATTCTCAGCTCTCGAGTGCTCTCGCTGACTCGTGTGCGACTGCTGCTCTCCGCTTTCCGCTCACACTCACAGTGAGAGTACGTGCTCTTGCGGCCGTCGCTCTCAATCGGTCCTCACGCTACACTGCAACGGAGCCTCTCTCCTCAGCCTCCAGATCGGTCCCTGCAGCTCCTCTTCCGACCGGCCCTGCAGTCCTCTCGCTTGTTGAAGTGGGAGAGGTAGACTGAGTGCGTGTCCCCCGCCTGTTCTAACCTGTCCCAACAGTCTGACGAGGCCGGCCACCACGCCGCCCGGAGCAACACTCCCCCGTCATATCTAACCGTGGCTGGGGTGGGTAGGGGCACGCATCCGCTGGATGCACGGCGGGCTGAACTGACAGGCCGGGACAGGAATCACAGCCGGGCGTGACGGTACCGGCGGTGATCGTTGATCTCGGCCGGCCGGGGCCGGGTCGAGTGACCAGGACCCGGCCCCCCTCCCTGCCCTGCAGCGATCCCTACGCGTCTGGACCTCTCTGTACTCCGCCACTGCTCTCTAGTCGATCTCCTAGTCGAGGCGTTTCTGGTACGGCCCTGCAGCCAGTCTGCCCAAGTATCCGTACCAGCGCCGGCACCCGCGTGACACCGAAACCGAAATGGTGTGACTCGGCAAAGTCCGCTGCTGATCTTTCCGGCTCACATGCCACGTACTGTGGATAGTGCGAGGTGTGCTGTGTATGAGGCTGCTCAAGCACAGCGCAAGACAGCCATCCACGAGCAGAAATCATCGAGCTATGAACCTCGTTGAGCCGCGCAGCATCAGGAGCTGGGGTTTATAGAGGAAGAGAGTGAGTCTTCAACGGCCCCTCGAGAGCAAAGATGGTGGTGCCATGGATCGATAAGCTCGCGACACGGCTCATGGACATCGGCCTAGCAGCGGACGTGCAGCAGGCGCTGTCCACGTTCCGGCAGCTAGTTCCGAGGCTGACGAGCCGGCGGAGAGGCTGCCTGACTGAGCAGCACACATGAGCAAGCGTCGGCGGTGGTGTGGCGTGCCGCGCGAGCCCGGAGCACAGCACGCTCAGAAGTAGTGTGCAGGAACACTGCACAGCTTCCGTGCATCACGAACTCGAAGCACGTCTGTACGAGGCGCAGGAGAAGTCACTTAGCGCTACACGACTCGGACCATGCGCCTTATCGTGTTGAGTAAGCGATCCGGCGTAGTCCAGAATCATTCAAGGAAGAGCTTTATCCATCTATCTTATGCGTTACCATGAGCTGCGTAGAAACAATGGGATACTTTGACGACTTGACGTGTGAGAGAGTATTAGCATGCCAATTGAGAGTTACTAGAGTGAGTAGACTAGTTAGCTCTCAAGATTATAGTATATTGTGGGCAATTTGGCTAGATCATAGTGGTGTTTTTAACTAATGTTTTTATGTGCCATTTAAATCATTCTTGTTCATGACGATGACCACTGAAAAGCCATCTGATGGAGGGGTTTAATAAACTGATTGACTATCCTCAGGATACCCTGCAAGCTCTGACAAAATGTCACGCATCAGGATACCCTGCAAGCTCTGACAATATGTCCCTCTGCTCAGGAGCGTCTTGGCACCCTGAAGTGTTCCGTCTGCGATTACCGGCCGACGATTAAGAGGAGCCGTCGGACGATGACTGTGTACAGTATGATCAAGGACCACGAGCACCGAGCACAGCGCCTGGCTTACCGTAGTTAGTACCTGCTCTGTTAAGAAGGAGCCGTCGGACGATGACTGTGTACAATATGAATCAAGGACCACGAGCACCGGCCATGGCATGCATGCGCTCCTCAGCACGTAGTACCGCAAGCAGCCAGCAGCTGGCTAGCTAACGTTAGTACCGGCTCTGATTAAGAGGAGCCGTCGGACGATGACTGTGTACAGTATGATCAAGGACGCACGAGCCGCCCCATGGAGCATGGCGCTCCTCGCACGGGTTAGTACCGCAGCAGCAGCAGCTGCAGGCCGTAGTTAGTACGCCTGATTAAGAGGAGGCGTCGGACGACTGACTGTGTACAGTATGATCAAGGACCACGAGCCCCGCGCCCATGGCATGGCATGGCGCTCCTTCAGCACGGTTAGTAGCAGCAGCAGCAGCTGGCTAGCCGTAGTTTAGTACTGCTCCTGATTAAGAGGAGCCGTCGGACGGTATGATGTGTACAATACTGATCAAGGACCACGGAGCACGCCGCGCCCATGCATGATGGCGTCGTCAGCACGGTTAGTACGCAGCAGCAGCAAGCTGGCTAGCGTAAGTTATACCGCTCTGATTACGAGGAGCCGTCGGCACGATGACTGTGTACAGTAATGATCAGGATCCACGAGCCCGCGCCATGGCATGCATGGCGGCTCTCAGCCAGACGGTTAGTACCGCAGCAGCAGAAGTGGCTAGCCGTAGTTAGTACCGCTTGAATTAGAGGAGCCGTCGGACATGACTGTGTACAGTATGATCAGGAACCACGAGCACCGCGCCATGGCATGCATGGCGCTCTCAGCACGGTTAGTACCGCAGCAGCAGCAGCTGGCTAGCCGTAGTTAGTACCGCTCTGTTCGGCCATGACAACGTGTTTTTTAACAACAGGGTAGCTAGTGCTGTTTGAAGTGAGTCGTTCACACTCTGCTGACAGGATATGGCATGTATAAGCTGGGCTGTTCGGGGATGAATGACATATATTCATTGGTTGTGGAAGTATGTTCTTTTGTTGAGCGTTTTCTGTCCTGTTTGCAAAGGCTAAGATTCTAGCTCTCATGGGAGCCGAGATATGAAAGGGAGGCGAATAAGCCTCCCTCCCCAACCGATTCGTTTACTTTTTATCCGTCCCGGAATAGGGTTAACGGGATCTCGTGATTCAGGCACATGTCTGGATAAGTGCATATATTTATATCTCCCATATTGTAATTATTTAATGGAAAAAAGTTATTATTTCACTTTTAAATTGAGACGGGATCAATTCGATACCATACATGTGCCATGAGATAATGCAGAAAAATACATATAAATGTCACTTCTCCTTTAACCCGCGCCGGGCCGGTGCTCGGCGCCACCTTCCTCGGGCCGGGGGGGGGGGCGTTTCGACGCCCCCCTTCTAACTCGGCTCCTATGGGACCTATACATAAACCAAAAACACCATTCGAGAAGTCGTCAAAAGCGATTTCGAAACTATTTCGGTCAAAAATTTTAAGGCCAATGTTTGGGTCACCAGAGGTCATCAAAGGTCAGATTTCCCAGATTTAGGACTTAGCTCCAAATACCCCCAATTATCTCGGAAACTATGATAGCTAGGAGCAAACGATTAATGATTCAAAAGATAGCTATTGAAATTTGCTATCGCACTCAGGTCCTCAAATTTCATCTCAGGTCAATAGTTCGGGCTGCAGAGGTCATCGAAAGTCAAAAAGGCTGTTTTTTGCCAAAAATGATTTTACGAATAACTGTTTACGTAAGAGAATTAGGGAAAATATTATGACACCATCGTGTTTGTCTCGTCAAGGCGCTTCGAATCACGTATATGGTTACCAGGTTAGGTCAACCTAAAAATTTGAACTCAGGTCAAGGTCAAGTGGTGACCTAATAAGGTCATGTCGCATATTGGGAGACGCGTCCTGACGAGATTAACACATTGGTGCTGTATTCACTTCTCTATCTTACTTGTATCGAGAGTTATGGACAAAAAAGTGTTGGTGACCTCGGATGACCTCGGCTGACCCTGTAGGGATACTAGAACAAAGCTGCACCTCGATTCTTCAAGTATGGCCTATAAATAACATGATGACGAGAATGGTTGATATCATGCGTATCTAAGAATGGAAAGCATTTGAATATTGCCCCATGACTTATAAACGAAGAGTTCAAGAAATGACCTGACCTTAGGTCAAGCGATATACAAAATCCGAGATAATAACAGAACTATAGGTAGTAATACTCTCATGAAATCTGTTAGTAAGAAACCGATCAAACTAAAAACTCTGGCTTTGTAGGACGCAAACTTTTTTGGAGGTGGGGTCACATAACCCGGCCTGGTGACCTGACCTGACATGACCTGAAGTAAAAAATGGAGAAAGCTGGGCAAAGAATCAATGAACAGGTACTGAAAATTTGGCGGCGCTACGCGCCGCCGTTTTCCCGACATCCTGGAAAAACCTGAGGGGGGGGGGCGTTTAAACGCCCCCCCGGCCCGGCGCGGGTTAAAGTTGCGTTATCTATCTGTTTTTTTTGTATTATATTATATTGTATATTATATATTATTAAAATTAACAGGGTGGGCCAGAAATAAGTACATTCGTGATTCGTTCTATATTTTTTTCTCCAAACGCACAGTAATTAACGTGCTATAATGGGGTGGAGACTGGTATTGGGTTTTTACGCCTAAAAAAATCATAATATTTTCCCGATTTTTCAATATACTTTTTACACACATCTTAGACCGCTTTTCGTCATAAAACTTCGTCTCAACTTGTTTTATTTTGTTTCACATTTTTGATGTGTTTTCGTGACGTCACGAAAATTAGATCAGATATGAGTTCAGGGGGTATCATCCCTTCAGCGGCCTTACGCTCGGTGACCACTATGACATCACTGCCTAGCGACCAATAGTATGGCACTATGTAAGGCGACCACTATGACGTCAATGCCTAGTGACCAATAGTATGGCACCACGTAATACAAAAGCGAAACGACTGCTCGCTGGCGCAGAAAGCAAATAAAGCTGTGAAGTCTCCCATTGTATGTGTTTGTTCAATTATTTTTATCCGTATTGCATTGTAAGTTTGCTTTAATTTCGCTTTATGTTAAAAGGCGTGTCATCTTTGCGCTCAGAGGGCATATCCAGGTTTTGCCTCGTGCAAATAATTTCTTTTTTAGACCCTAGCACGATTCCAACACACAGTTTTTTCATTCTCAGATGATTGATAGTTAAAAGCTTTTGAGTGTCTTTGCATTTTGTCGTAACAAGGAATATTATATTATATTAAAAATGATATTTAACATCTCTGTAACCACCACGAAATACGTACCTCCCTACCTTTTTGTCATTCTTCAAGCTTCCTTGGGCGGCATGTGACCTTAGTTGTCTGCCCGCCCTTAAACCCCAATCATCATCATTCAAGAAGGAGACGGAGAAAACAATAACAGTGGGCACCTGCATCGTTGCGCAAGAAAAGATGAAGCACCTACACATGAAGTAAAAAGTTCAAAAAGAGAGGTGGTTTGCTTGCTGAAGTGGTCGTTGGATACAACCAGTATGGGCCAGCGATACCTACCTATGGCCTTTGGGCCACCTGAGTCCCACTGGCACATTGCCCTTGTCGTTCTCACCCTTGCCCACTTCGCAGGGTGGGAAGGAGACACAGATAACTCTAAAATGGAGGGGGACTGCCAGGGCCTCTTGAAGCCTCGACATCCCATTAAGTGTCGCCATATAAATGCTTCGTCAAGTCTCGACATCCCATAGCCCCTTCCGACATGTGCGACATGAAGCCGCCAGTTGTTGTTTTGGTCATCCCCAACAACTACAGTGAAAATATGAAAGGTGATTTGTGCATGTATTTGCGTCTAGTCCGATGGTTGAATCGATACAATACAACATTTACACAATCTTGGAGGTTGATGATTGCCATTTAATGGATTCAATGTTAAATAGAGCCACAAAATCGATAGATCTTATTCAACATTTTGCCGTATTTGCCAGCGAAGCTGCACAACGACTCTCAGCAAATATCGCCGGATGGTGGTACCTAGTAGATGGTCTTAAAGGGAATATAGCACCTTTAACATGAGTTTTTAACTGAGATAGCCAGATTGTCGGGTGTGCTGAGAAACCCCAATCTGCTTTTTCCCCTCCAAAGCGACCTAGTTGCTGAGTTTCAGCAAAACCTTGGCAATATGTGGTCATATTTCAACGTCACAAATCCCGTGACGTTTTCGATACGTCAATCAGTAGTTACTTGCCACTGTGATTGACCACCGCACTCGCTTTATTTGAACCGTTCGCCCAGTATTTCAGTTACCTTGCGTCCCGCCCCGACCGCCCACCGACGGTCGGTCAGGCGCTTCGGCACACTCTAGTGTTCACGTATGCGTGCCCCCACGTCCCGTACCCGGCGCGAGCGAGCGCCGGTCGACCCAGCTGGATTCGCGTTTTCACGTACCGGTTGCACCCCTCCGTGCGGTGCCGGCACAGCAGCTGTCACTGGGCGGGCGCAAAGTTTGCCGTGTCCGATGCCTCTTGTGACGTCACAACTCGCTTTGGTGACGCAAGATTGGGTGGTGAACGTCACATGTAAACATATTACTATTTTTCAAATTACACACAAATTTCTGACTTTTTTTCGCAAAAATGAATGCCAGGACCGTAAATCAGGGCATTCTTCTCCATCATTCTACATACTTTTCCCAAGGTGCTATATTCCCTTTAAGCGAATTAATGCCAATTCCCAGAAATATGCGCCCCATTTGAATATCCATGTACAGCCTAGGGTAAATGTTCTGTCCGTGCAAAAGTTTTCTCCGCTGTTTCTGCCTCTGTCTGTCGGTGCTGCACGCAGTGGAATCCAATGCAATTACTATAGCCCTTTCCCCCGGTATCAGGGGCGAGGTAAAAAATAGTTTCAATAGATTTTACTGCATGTAGCACCGACAAACAGCACTGATAGACAAAGTTGACATTGAACTATTCTTAGCGATCATCAGCGATTCCATTCTTAGCGATCATCAGTTTGGATTTCGCAAAGGACGAAGCACATACAAGTACGGTATAAAGAATAAATAATTTGACATCCACTCGTACTTAAGTGGACGTACACAATGTGTACAAATTAATAATATATTCTCCCAGCAACGTAATGTACAAATAGGAGTCCCTCAGGGATCCATCTTAGGTCCAGTATTATTTTCTCTATATACAAATGATTTGCCAAAAATCAGCCCTAAAATGACATGTCTATTATATGCAGATGACACTGCTATAATCTCGAAAGATAAAAATTAACAAGAACTACAAAAGGTAGAAGATGAAATTATGCCACTACTATCGCGTTGGCTTTCAGCCAACTACCTATCATTAAAGGGAATAGTTCACCTTTAACATAGGGTTTTGAGTTGAGATAGCCAAGTTGTGGCGC
>VOPJ01001492.1:0-21278 GCA_014673585.1 Semibalanus balanoides
GTCATTTCCGTTGACACCTCACTCTCTCAAACTATTCCTCTGCACTCCGCTCCTCATCGCCTTGCGCTTCTCCTTCTGCACGTGCTCGTCGTGCCTTAAACATTTGTGAGCGCCGTCACTGGCCGGACGGGCGCCGTCATGGACCGGAGAGAGGCAGTCGCGTGCAGGTGAGGGGCATTCGAGACAGGGCCTTTTTTGACATGTTAACTGGGGGGATTTGTCTCCCGCAGTGAATTGAAATCCCCCCAGTGGACGCAAAAAAATCCCCCGCAGTTAACGGTAAAAGCGCGTTTTCTAAATACTATTTCGCGTTGACGACCTGACCCCACTAGCGGATCCACGGGGGGGCATTTAGAACCATGCCCCCCCCCCCCCCCGAAGGTATAGAGTGGCCTGTAAGCCCCCTCCAAGCGATCAAGTCTCACAAGAAACAAATTATAATAATTACTTTGTCTCTGTGCTATCAATACAAGTTTCGATGGAAACAAAAAGCAGGTCATTGCTTTTTTCAGGCGAGCAATGACCTGTTCCCAAATGCCTCTTAAAGGGACACTGCCACCTTCCCAAAAGCTCTCAAATGTACGCTGCTTGTGGTGCTTAATATGAAGTGATTGCTGCCGAACACGATTATGACATTTGTTTCTCACAAACATTGCTTAATTTCATGAAAAATGCGTTTTAATATTTGGGCTGATGACGTCGTATGAAGGAATTTTTGGGAAAAAAACACCTTCACGCTGTCATAAGTATTACTAGTGTATGGCTAATGTATGGCCAAAGGTAAAACAAGTCGACTGTAATCAACATTTAGTAAAGAGAAACTACGACATCGGCTCATAGTCCTAATTCAAATACATAGGGGACTGGGAATGTTACAGATGTCAAAACCAAACTCGAATTTCTCTGTGATTCAACCTCAGTGGTTGTTGTAACTTATACCATACATAATTGCAATGCCAAGCACGCCAAATGGCTATCTCAACTGAAATATAATGTTTAGGTGGCAGTGTCCCTTTAATCGCTCATGAAAAGTGTTACAATTTACCCGAAGGCTCCGATTTTAATATTTGTATTGTGACGTAAGTCCTCTTTGTATGTAATAGGTATGTATCACCTACACCGCATCATGTCTTTTCCTGGATCTCAGATGAGTCCCCGAACAGGTCAGAAAGACGTTGAAAAGTTCGGAGGGCCCCTAGACGTTTGGAAGGGACCATTGATCTTTTAACAGTAAGAATGCAGTTTGCCAGGGAATAAAACTAGAAAGTTTCACGCCGTTCCCCAGCTCAATTTACCTACAAATTATATTATATGCGGATACAAATCGTGCCGTTTCTCAGCGCATTTATCGGTTATGTTGCTACTATCCTGTATCATTAATAGGCAAAATAGTTCGCTTTAACATTTTTTACCGCACTTTTAACCCGCGCACTGCAGGGGGTTTGCGCCGAACACGAACTGCAGGGGGGTTTATTTTCCGCCCCCCGTTGAGGAATCTCCAAAAACTACGCAAACAGTTAGCGACAAGCGGAAAACGGCATTAGATAGCTCTAGGCAATCTCTATCGAAAGCTATTTCAGCCTTTTCTTGGATCAGGCAACGATTGAGGTCACCAGTGGTCACAAAGGTCAGATTCTCTGGTTTTAGGACTCTTTAGACTCTTTCCAGAAACCCGATTATTCGGAAAACTTATGATAAGCTAGGAGCAAACAATTAGAGAGGCAATCGATAGCTATTTTGAAATTTTTTTAATCGGCATGAATATCCTCAAAATTTGATCCCAGATCAATAGTTTAGGCTCAGAGTCCATGAAAGGTCAAAAAAGCTGTTNTGTATGTATCTGGTCGAAAAGCCTCAAAACGTACTTTAAAAAAATGACGTCATGAGGTATTCATACTTAGAGAGCAATCCATGATTCAGAAATACAGATATTGATTTGAAATTTGGTTCGGGTATTGCACATATGTGGTTCTCTAACATATCATTCGGATTTCAAAAATATGAAAGATGTTGATTTTGAGGGGATTTAGTATTTTTTGTTTTGTTTTTTATTTGGGGATATTTTTTTATTCGAGATGACCATTTTCTACCCCGTGTCATTTGCTATCTTTTGACGTTTTTGAATTGCATTTTGCTTCAGGAATGGTCTTTGTATAGCCTGTTAGAAAGGTTACCTGGATATTGTCGTCAAAGTCGTGGTAGTGAACGTCACAAATTTGATATACGAGCAAACAATTAACGTGAATTGGTCTTCTTTGGACTGAAGACGTCAAAATTTGAATGAGGTATGCATAAAAGTTATCGTTGATAAAACACTGTTTCGCTTCGTGTGAGCTTATTGTGAAATTCCTGGAGGGGGCTTTTTCGCCCCCCCCCAACCAATGGTGGGTTAACGTAGATAACAAAACGAGAAAAAAAAAAAAACTTAATCGTGACGCGTTGAAATTTGCACTAACGAAATGTCCCTAAAACTTGACCTAGTTAGGGGGCTCTATAGGTCAATTTTTTTCTTCTTATTCTTTTACTAAGTAAAGATCACGCAATACTGTTTACGCCATCGTGTTTGTCTCATCAAGGTGCATTGAAATGTCTTATTTTATCACGTTAGGTCAACTTTAAAAAATGAACTCAGGTCAAGGTCAAGTGGTGACCCAAGTAAGTCATGCTGGCATATCAGTGAGACGTGCTCTTGGCCCACCAACTGTTGTAATTTGACACAAAACTCATTTTGAAGGCATTTGAGCGTTAAGAAGAAGATTTTGTAACTATGATCAGGCGTCGATCTTGGATTCGCCACGCCCCCTTCCCCTGGGGGACGAGCCCTGGGCTTTTTGCATCAGGTTTATTACACAGAACCTCGCTGACAAATACAAAATATCAAGTACACATGACTAAAAGTGTGATGTTTGCATAATTTTTTCAAAAAACTCACACTTTCTATGTCTTATATATTTGTTTACGGAACGTTAAGATCAGCAACGTCAAAGTTGGGCCTATGTATATATATATATAATGCTTGTTTCATAACGAGTTTCGACTCAAGAAATACAGTGGTGCCATTTGTTTTTCTGTATCTGGTAAAAAAAACACAAAAACGTTCTTAAAAAAGACGTCATGCGGTACTCATACTTCGAGAGCAATCACTGATTCAAAAATACAGATATTGCTTTGAAATTTGGTGTTGGCATTGAAAATATGTGGCCTCTTGCGATATCTCCTTTTGAAATAATAAGTTGTTTGTGTGATTTCAAAAAATATTTTTTGGGTAAAATCATTTTTTTTTTCTCTGAAAAGTCGGAAGATTCCATTTACCCTTATCATTTGCCTTAATAATTTGACGTCTTTTGATTGCATTTTGCTTAAGAAATGGTCTCTGTACAGCCTGTTAGAGTCTAGCTGATATTTGCGTCAAAGTCGTGTGTAGTGACGTCACTAAAGTTGATATAACTAAAAAACAAATAGACGGTTAAAATGCGCTGAAGACGTCAAATTGATGTAAGATAAGGTACCCGAAGTTTCGCGTTGATAGCGCTGATCGTTTTTTTAGCTTTGGTGAAAATCCCTGAGGGGGGGGTTCCCCCAGCCAATGGTGGGTTAAGGTTAGAAGTTTTAGAGGTGGTGTGAATATGACTCTCGAAATTCACGTAAACTGGTTATAATGCCTCCATTTGGATTTCCAAAGTCAAAATACGTTATAGCTTATAAAAAACAATGTGTTTACCATGTTCTAAAAACATGGAAGCGTGGCAAGACTTGTCGAAACACATAGGTAGGTACCAACAAACACATCTAGCAACAACCAGACCAGCACCGAACGTAACGATCTACGACCTGAGCAACAACCAGCGCCGACCGTAACGATCTACGACCTGCTATGATCTGCCATGATGTAAACAGAAGCTTTCAGCGTTTCTTTCCGGTAATAAGCAATATCAAAACAAACAGAGATAAACAGAAACTTTCAGCGTTTCTTTCAGCAGTATCAAAACAAACAGAGATAATTAAAAGTTTGCCGACTTCTGTCACTTGTTATTGGAAGAACCTTCTGGCTGCTTTGTAAACGTAAGAATGGTCAGAAAATGGTCACTCACTCCAGGTGACCATTCTAAAGCTGATATACAGGGTTCGGCATACATTTTTGCCTATGCCTGCTACAACATTTATATCGTACTTACGTGATTATTGCATCAAATATCTCAGTTCTTGGGCTCGCATCTGCTTCCTAGATCCTTTGCCCGTGAGGAATGGGGTCCCGATCCGACCTAAGGTCAGAGGCTGGCAAACTGTGCCCAGAATAACGTGAACTGTCTGTCTGGAATCACGCCTAGAAAAGTGAAGGCCGAAAACTTTGATCTCGATGTGCGGAATCGTGCTAGAAGAGACAGACGAATTGCAATGGACACTTGCTGCATTTTGGGCTCAAACCGGGTAGTTTTGGGGATTTGGCGGATGGCGTAACTATTCATCGCTGAATAGCCCCCTTTTCCAGTCTTCTACTGTTCAATTATTGCAATCTTGGCAGAATCTGACGCGGTGAGCACTTGTGTTCTGTTTCTTTTTGCTTAACGTGCATCTTGTAGGCCTTTAGTTCCAGAGGCGAGTCGCTGAACCATTTTGGTTACTGACTGATTTTGTATCCAGATAGTCTTTTTCTGTATTCAGATCGTCCTCTTGAGAACAATTTTTGTAACGGTGGAGATGTTGGTCTGATGGCCCGACCTGGGTCTATCAGCAATGCTCAGTGGCGGATCCAGAGGAGGGGGCCAGGGGGCCATGGCCCCCCTTTGGTCTCGAACTTGAGGGGCACTCTGGCCGCCTGAGGGGGCACTCTGGTCGTCTGAGGGGGCACTCTGGCCGCCTGAGGGGCACTCTGACCACCTGAAGGGGCACTGGTCGCCTGAGGGGGCACTCTGACAGCCTGAGGGGGCCCTCTGGCCGCCTGAGGGGGCACTCTGGCGCCGAAGGGGCAACTCTGACCGCCTGAGGGCCTCTTGCCGCCTGAGGGGGGCAACTCCGGCCTTGCCGCGGGGGGCACCCTGGACGCCGGAGGGGGTACCCTGGCGCCGGAGGGGGCAACTCTGGTCACCTGATAAGGCACTCTTGGCCGCCGATGGGTACTCTGGCCGCCTGAAGGGCCACTCCGGCCGCCGGAGGGGCACTCTGGCCGGCTGAGGGGCCCTCTGTTGTCCTGAGGGGAACTATGGCCGTCTTGAGGGGGACCTATGGCCGTCTGAGGGGGCACTCTGGCCGTCTGAAGGGCGCAACTGGAACGCTGAGGGGGAGGGGGCTTCGTTAACTAGAGGCGACCTAAACATTTGAGATAATAGGACACACTCAAATATAGTGGACCAAATCCGTCGAGTTTTCAGATTTAGGTATAGGTAGGGGCACTACTGCAATTGATGGCCCCCTCCTTGAAGATTTTCTGGATCCGCCACTGGCAATGCTTCCTGAGGTTTTTAATTCTCGCCAACGCCACCAGAACTAGATGGTTCGGAAATATGTCCTTACTTAGCTGGCTACGTTTTTCTGTAACATTCTGGCTTAGACTTCACCTATTACCAGATTCTGCTCGCTAAGATAGAAGTTTTCGACCTTCACTTTTCTGGGCGTGTTTCCCGGCAGACAGTTCGCGTTACTCTGGCCACAGCTCGCCAGCCCATGACCTTAGGTCGGATTGGGACCCCATTTATTAAGGGCAACGGATCTAGGAAGCAGATGCATGCCCAAGAATGCTTATATTTAATGGAATAATCACGTAGGTATGATATTAATGTTGTAGCAGGCATACGCAAAAACTTATGCCGGACCCTGTAGTAATGTCCTGCGCCACGAGACATGACATTTTCCTGATTTTGCGCCGGGGTTGCGCTGGCGCTTTGAATTGGCCTGGTCTCTCAGAGTTTTTAGCGGCCTGCCTCGCATGACAGGAGAGGCGCAGCACTGCAAGGTCTGCCCTCTGGTGGCTTTGCCATATTGTGGTAGGCTGGCAGCGAATTTCACAAGACTATGAGACATTCCATGGGGCCCGTACAGGTTAAGAGTTCGGAAATTTGCGGCCCGGCCCGCCCGGTTCAAATCATGTGGCCAATGTCTGACGCTAGCCTTTACGCAGGAGCTCCATCCATTCATCCGACCTCCACCAATCCCAATCGCACAACTGCATCGAGAGCGCTGATTGGCGCCTGGCCGGAGCATCATAAGCGGACGTAGGACGTTAGTGACGCACTTCGGCAATAGATGGCTCTGAAGATTGTTCGCGAATTTGAGAAAATGCCGGGAGTGCAAACTTAAAAACGCACTTAATGCGAGACACAGCCAGCGACTAGCTAGCAAAATTGCAAACAAATCATTAAAATGGTTTAGGAGATATGAATAATTTTCTGACCCGCCACTAGTAGATCCACCATTACTTTTGAAGAGACCTGTACCTGTCAGTGTCCAGTGTCCACCCTGTCCTCTATAAGGTATGCTCTTTGCAACTCATCTAATAAATGTTTTGGCTATCTGAGCCTTGTGTCTATAAAATGGAAGCTGGTGACGACTTCTTTCATTATTATGACAGCACTTGCACTGTGGACATATATGTCCAAAAAGCCTACATATACAGACTTTGATTGCATAGTATCACACCAGGTATCTGCAGTGCGTTGTGTGTGCGTGTGTAATGTGTATGCATGCAGGGGCGGCGCCACGGGTGAGGGGGGGGGGGGGCAGGAGGGACAATCGCCCCCTGTCGTCGGATATGGGCGGCGGCAAACATGTATCGCAAGCAGGTATTATACCACTTAGCCAGCCTGCCAACCGTGGTAAGCCATTCTGTGTGGGTAGATAACTGGGTGACAACAGGATGCATTACTAGAGGCTGACAATACAATCGACCATAAGGTACCTTGGGGTCAAAATCGTAATTAGAGATAAAAAATCCGTTGTTTGGAGCCCTTGAGGGGTCCCCTGGGGGTCGTGTTTCCTCCTAGGGGGAGGGGGGGTCACCGACCAATTTTGGCAAAAAAACTCGGGCGTGGTGACTTGTACGGGACCTCCAAATATGGAGTCTCTGGCACCATCTGTTTGGCCTGTGAAACATTTTTTTTTTGCATTTGACACATGCCACGTGTCACCCACGGATTGGTTTAGTTTGGCCATCTCGGGGTCGGCTACCCCAGTGGATAAACGGACGCTGTATCGCGCACGTGACCTGTTAGTAGCCGTTTTCACAAAGGATTTATTTTTACCCGGTGGGGCATTCCAGGACAGATCGACAAGGGGGTAACACCCTACATCTCAGATTTCGATAAAAGTTCGTTGTAGGGGTTATCGGGGGCGCTGAATTGCGCTGTGCAAGTTTCAGCTTGATTGGAGTTACGGCTGCTGTGTTATAGCTTCCGGCATTTTCGTGAGGACTCCTTGCATGGCTTAGCCAATTAGCCAATTACTCCATAACAAATTATCCAATCCCTAGAAAACCCATACATTTCTGAATGGCAAAATGAAGGTAAAGAAACTTATTCAGGCCCAGTTTTTTCTTTTTGTGTTGATTCTGATTTAAATGACTTTTGACCTCTGGTGACTGACCTGAACCTTTCAAACGACGCGCAGTAAAATAAATGTTAGTTTTTATATTTTTATAATATTCTTAGGTAAGCTGCTTTGCACAGGATAAAATTTGGAGATGGGTGTTTTTCTATAAAATGTACTTTTTTATTTGCTCAAATTACTCGTTTTATCTTTCACCAACACAAATGATTTAATTTGTCCATGATGCACCGAATGCGGCTTATGTCCACACGAAGGGTTCAAGGTTGCAGTATAGCACTTCGAGGTTAAGTTTTGATAATTTATTGATTTACCAAAGTTGAAATTGTTCACAGTAACTTGCAAGGTTCAACCTGAGGTCATCTGGGTCACTAGCAATATTTTGCCACAAACTCCTTTACCATAATATAGTATAGAGATCGTGAAAATAACACCACTGTGCTTGTAATCGTCGATCATGTCGCCCGAATGCACATGACCTACCTGGGTCACCAAATGACCCAGATAAATTTATATTTTCAAGGTCAAAGGTCAAATTTGATATTTGCTAGCCAGGTCACCAAGTTATCATATTTCGAACGCCTTGAAAAGAAAACACGATGAGTGGCCACAGTTCTTGCTATTATGTTTTATAAATACAAATGTAATGCTCGCAAAACTGTTTTTCTAAGAAAAAAACGAACAACTCAACATTTTCCGTGAATAACGTTTCGGCTAAGACATAAAAGATATAATTTTAACATCAACGTGTTTTGTCTCGTCAAGGCGCTTCGAACAATGTCAGTGGTGACTTCTTAGGTAAACTTCAAATTTGACCTTTGGTCAGGTCATTTGGTGACCCAGGTAGGTCATGCTGCATATTCCTGGCGACGCCGAATCGACGAAACAAACCCATTTTGGTGTAAGTTTTTTCAAGTTTTCTATCTATATTATATTAAGATTTGTGGCAAAATGCTTGCTAGTGAACCTTCAGATGACTTCAAGGTGAACCTTTGCAAAGGTTACTGTGAACAATTTCCCTGGTAAAATCCATAAATTCATTCAACTTAAGCCTCGAAGTGCTTTATTTGCAACCTGACCTTTCTGTGGCACATAGCCATTTCAGTGCCATCATGGGACAAATTTAATCATTTTGTGTTGATAAGAGAAACGAAGTTAATTTGAGCAATTAAAAGTACATTTTATAGAAAACTCCCCATCTCTAAATTTTATCTGTTTGCAAAGACGCTACCTAAGAATATAAAAATAATAAAACAACAATTTTTCACTGCGCTCGTTTGAAGGTCAGGTCAGTCACCAGAGGTCAAAGGTCATTTCAATAGAATCAACGACAAAAAGAAAAACTGGATTGAAAATAATGTTCCTTACTTTCATTGCCATTCAGGAAAATGTAATGGTTTTCTAAGGAATTAGGAATAATTGTTATTGAGTTATTGGCTAATTGGCTAAGCCATGCAAGGTGTCCTCACGAAAATGCTGGAGGCTATATCGCCAGCCGTAATCCAATCAAGCTGAACTAACTTGCACAGCGCGAATTCAGTGCCCCGGATAACCCCTATAACGGAGTTTTATCGAAATAGCAGATGTAGGGTATTATTTGGGGTTTTTCGCTTGTCGATCTATCCTGGAATTTCCCCGGTAGTCCGGTAGTCACCGATCATATTTCGTGTGTTTTTGGGTAAATTGAGTCTAGGAAGCACGGCTTTTCCAGATATTTTTGTATCAATTGAAACTTTATGAATTCATGTACAATTATCTGCTCCTACAATGCGAAATTTCCCGTTAGTTTTCTTTGTATAATCAAACTCATGAAGAAATATTACGGAGTACTACCGGGTACTACCGGGTAAAAATAAATCATTCGTGAAAACGGCTACACCTTTTTAACTTCAAATTAAAATAACTGAAGTTAAAATTAAAATAAGTAAAGTTCAAATTAAAACAAGTCACGTTTAATTTGAACGTGACTAATTTTAATTTGAACTTTACTCATTTTAATTTGAACGTTACTTATTTTAATTTGAAGTTAAAAAGGTGTAGTATCAAGTCTGTGTCACCAACTTTTGTGGTCTGTTGAGGCCAGCACGTGATTTTTGCAGAGGCCCACGCGGCGGTACGTAGCACGTGCCACGGGCCACCGATCGCCCCGCAACTGGTGTCATCATCTATCCGCCGTTTTGCCGCATCAAACGGTGCTCCCGTGTCGAAATCGACCTAACCGTTTGGGCTCCACGTGTCAAAATGCTGCGCTGGACATGCACACACAGTACACACACAAACAGGCCTGATCCCACTTTGCCGAGCGACTGCCCAGTGGAAATCTTCGAACTCTGAAAAACATGCAAACATGCTTTTCATCATTCTACGATTTGGAAAATGTCACGTTCAAAAAATGATATGTTCGAGGAGTTTCGTTCTCAAATGGAGGCCCCCTAAATTTCGACTTGCCCCCGACAAAAATACGTGGCGCCGCTCCTGCGTGTATGACGTATGTGTATCTATGTTTTAAAGGTTGTGTATGTTTTAAGTTTAAGACGACTAGCTAGGTGAGGCTGAAGCTCAGCATTATCTAGTAAGCCGAACGCAGGACATCTTAAATGGAATAATCTCGGGGAAGTTATCGTGGAGCAGGAACTGACCATCAATCATTGCAGGATACGACAAGTGACGTGATCAGCAAATTTCTGCTGACTTGTGACCAGTTTGGACTGCAGTATCGGTTAAAGAAGTCCCGTACTTATACCACGGTAAGTTGATGAGGAGATTCCCGCGTCCCTTAGTACCGAAGAGAAGAGTCATTGTCTCATCAGACATATTACGAAATAAAGACAAGACAACTCAGCCATCCTAGTTAGCCTAACACATTGCTTCAAACTTGTGCAAGATGTGAAGCACACTTGTAATATGTGAGCGCTATCCAAAGGACATGGGCGTAAGTTGACCCAAAACAGTTGTCACTCTCTAAAACCTCAATAATCAAACAAGCTATTCAAGGAACACCAAGAACCCGCATATAAAGCGCGCTACTAATTTGTTGCAATGAATTCAGCGCATTGCTTCCGGTGGATGTGATCACCAACGGGCTGCGACGTAGAGACGACGGACGATACGCACATCCTGCGCTGCTGCTGCTGCTGCTAAACGATACGCACATCCTGCTGCTGCTGCTGCTACTGCTAAATTCCTCGCGCTGCTGCTACTGCTAAATTCATATGTCCGCTGCTCAGCTCTGTATATAGAGACGATACGCACATCCTGCGCTGCTGCTGCTACTGCTAAATTCATATGTCCGCTGCTCAGCTCTGTATATTATTTAAAATGTCCTTCCTCTGATGGTTCAGTATGCAATGCATTCTAGAAAAGAGATAGTAGACTATGGACTGCTGTGCTCTTTCTCATAAATAATTTTCACAATCCTACTACAGTAGTAAAATTGTAGTTTCAAGTTCGCAACCTACTACTGTATGGTTTCATAAAGACTAGTGGGAATGTTGTGGTAGGTAGGTTCGTAACAATTGTCGTTTTCTAAACAGCCCGTAGCGTTTCTGTAGAACAATGTAGAGTTGTACAGTTTGGTAACTCGCGAGTGTTAGTAAGTTTGTTTTAGCTTTCTGAAAACACACCTTACAACTATATCTTCACAACTTACAACTATAGTTATCGCATAATTTTTATACCAACGTTTATTGTCAGAAAGGCCACTGATCTGAAAATTACACGAACAGTTGAGGCAATTTCTCTGCATTTTCCCCTTGGAGTTGTGTTTTTTAACGTTCTGTCTCGCATTAAACTTTGTCTTTTGAACTCTTCATGTAAAACTGGTGGCTGTGGCCTCCCATTACGTCCAGTGAACCAGAAACCTACGACGATTCTGACATCCTTATCACATCACCAAGTTTGCGGTAATTCAGCTATTTTGAACGCTATACAACATTTCTTGCTGCTGCGTGTCATTTCGCAAATCCAAGCGGTCTTATCATAGATCAATCCGTTCTTTGATGTTTTCAGTGCCTTCTCCAGGCTTCTTCATCAATTGCTGTGGCCGGAACAAATTGTTTTTGTTCCGATGGATCAGCTTTCCAAGTGAATGGCTCTAGCTTCTCGTACAGCGAGTACTCGATTCGGGCCATTTAACGCCTGCCGCAACCACGAACAGACATAAACTCTTGCTCGTGCCTGTCCTGTTTTGGTCCGCTGGTCCAGTGATCCTCACACCAGTCCTCATGATTATGCTGCTTGGCCTCACCACAAATGTACGCTGCGTCACACGGATCGCCCACGGAACGTGACCTTACCTTGCGCAGACCAGGGTGACAACATTGCGTGGTCGTAAGTGATGACTAGAATGAGATACGTGGCTGGGTAGCCTCACAGTGGAACAAATTAGTGTTGCCAGATCGGGCCCAGGGCTGGTAAAAAGTCCAACTTACTGGATGAATTGGGCCAAAATATGACCTCCAAAGCGTGCTCCGGGCCAACAAATGTCACATTGTCAATTTTGATTGCACTTTGGCTCATGCAATTTTGCGTAGAAGTAGATGCATAACAAACAATACTTTTAAATTGGCTGCCCAAGATGTCCTCTTAAATACTTGTTGTGAACCCCCGGATTGTGAACCCCAGAGTGCATCCCAACCATGGCCCAAGCTCTCGACTTTTGAGATCTACCGTTCCATTTTTTCTCAGACGAAATAATTACCGTCAAAAATACGTGTCTAAATGTCCTAAGGTGGTAAACCTCTGATGATGGTGGTAACTCAAAGTTGGCAGTTTTCAGCTGGCGCCGCCCGGTGGCGGGCCGCCACTGGTCTGTTTTGAAAGATAGGGGCCACGTGCCATCAAGGTTTTAACAGCGGCCCATTCTGCTGGTTCTGTGCGGAGGGGAATACTCTTGCGAAATTATGACGACTGCGAAATTCAAACGGTTGATCTTGTGATTAAGTTTTTAAGAATCAGTGATAATCTCGATGAATTTTGATGGTGGTAACACTAGTGTTCTTTTAGCCTTGGTAACAGTTTTACGGCTTTGGGCCACTACCCCTCATCGAGAGTGCCGTGGTTATCGTTCATGAGCCGCAATTGTCGACGCCTTTGATATTATGCCCTGCTTCTGACGTCAAAGTGACGTCAAGAGTCTTTGGTTTTCTGTTGACACCTACATAAAGCATGGTAGCGTGCAACGTGACGTACAACAACGGAATTTTATTGCATAGACTTGACGATCGTCTTTTCGTGTGCCCAGTATATATGAAGACTTGTATAGTAAACCTTGGGCAAGGCCCTATGGCAAGATTTTTGTATGTACGTAAGGACGTGAACAGACTGACTCAATACATGGACAATGACCAAACAAGTCTAACGCATTGTTTTATAAAGTAGGTTTAAGGTAGTTCAAGGTTTTTATCCCACCGTGGACAGCATCATCGCGGAGGTAGGTGATGAAGTGAAGGTGCTGAACGTCCTAGGTTGTGTACAATAGTATTGAGAGCAGTGGTGAGTTGAGGCATAATTAGTTGGAGGCATGACCTCTAGGTCAGCGCAAAAAATGACATGGGGTCAGGGAAAATGAGTTCAGTGACCCTGACTCAAGGGCTTCTCCAGCCCAATTGAGTGACTTGAAATTGCTCAAAAGCTACCATCCAAATCCAAAAAGTACAAATCTCTCCGGAATTGACCAATTTGTCGTCCAAGTGAGGGGCTAAAGTCCCTCGAAACTGATTAGAAAACTTACCCCTGCGCCACCCTGTAAAACGGGCAGGTCTCAACCAGATCCGTCAGGGAGGTTTGGCACTCAACAATCACTGATGGGCAGCTTTGGGAAATTGCGGGCAGCTTTTGAAAGAAAATGTGTTGGCAGCGTAAACATTGGGCCGGCCAAGTCGTGCCTTCCTTTCTTCTTACGAGCTGCTCCACGTGAACTGAGCTCTGTGTTAAAGAATTACGACTGGACAAGTGGGAGCAGCTCTTGCAGGAGGTTAGAAGTGCGACTGGCAACAGATTCTATATTTGGGACACCTCACATCGTTCGGAACAATTTAACTACTAGATTTAACATGTGATTCTGCATGACTGACCCTCCGTGTTGGAATTTTAATTTAGACCTCGGTTCCCGGAGAGCAGAATGACAGCAGATTGAAAGCAAATTTCTGACATTTTCAGGCCATGTTTCATTACAAAAAAATGTCAACCTTTATGTTTTCAAAAGACATTTTGAGTAGATGATCAATATCCGATATTAATCCATGTGTCAGATTTGCAGAGCTGATTCGCACTGTTGAGTGTTGATGGCTCATTTGTCCAGTATCCTGGTAAAAAAAGAAACTAGCTGCTGACTTTTTAAGATTTTTGCTGTCGTGGTAAACAACAGATACACTGAAACTTTTCTACTGACAGACCAAATGAGTGGTGGTCTTATACCTGCAAAATTGATCCATTGAAAATTTTAGCAGTAATCAAAAAGAGAGAGAGAGTGTTTTCGTCAGAGAGCTAAAACTTGTTGGACCTGTCAAAGACCAGCAAAAATGACCGAACAATTAAAAAAAAGGAAATACCAAAAAAAGGACTGACATTACAAACAATTGTGTCTTTTTTTGTGTAGTACTATTACCATGAGATTATTAGTGGCCTGTGCAAATTTCATTGTGAGATGTACCTATTACCAAACATATATATTTTATATAATTGTAACTATGCAACAAATAGCAATATGAAGGTACCAGTGTGCCAGGATCCTGAAGTTTGATCTATCGCAAAAATACATACAGGTCTCAGAACCTTTGTGGATCCCGTTGGCTTTATTGTGTCCTGGGTCAGTGTCCATGTGGATCCCAGGACACAAGGGCAACTATATCTAGATCCCACTTGGATCCAGATCAGGCACATGTTGGTCTATCTGTTCAACTTGTGAATGAATTAGAATGAAACAATGTGTCGTATCAGTCTGCAATTCCCATAGCAATGAAAATGAGCAGGTTAGGACTAGGAAATGTCTGAAGGTTGAGACTTTTTACCCATATGTTGATCAGTGACTGAGGATTGGGCAGTAAAATTAGTTTCAGCTGCTTTAATGAACATACACAGTAATCAGCATGGTAATGGGGGTAAACCAAACTAGTTGCATGAAACATATAGTGCATTTGTACACAGCATGCCTCAAAGTCTTTGAACATGATTCTAACCTAGTTTGTACCTACCAGCAAATGCACATTTGTCCTTCCAGCTATTCCAATATTAACGTCAAAACTAATCTTCGCAATAGCATTTCAACAAGTTAGCTTCTTCTTACATAGACTCGAGCCTGACTTGCTAATCTAACTTGAGTATTAAACCTCACCGGTCGTTTTTAGATTCAGGCGTATCTCCAATGCCACTTAATGAGATGATATCCTCAATCATAAAACAAAACAATGTTTTGGGTTCAGGGCTCCAGTTTCCAAGTCTCAGGGTTCAAACAAAACCACCGTCAAATGTCTTAAATCCAGACATGTGCAAAGTGCAAAAAATATGATCCAAGTCCAAAATCCCCACTACAAACTGTTTTTCCTCCAGGTTCCAGAGGATCCCACTGTTTTCTCTTTTCCAGGATCCAAAATCCATAGGATCCCATGAAAAAAATCCAGGATCTTAGATTGTATGATCCCATGACAAGGTAAATGCTGGTGGATGCAAAACTGTGGGATTTCCTTTCGTTTCGTTGGGTAAGACATTATACATATAATTGTAACGCGAAGTTTTTGTTCCTTCTATATAATTTGTAAGCGAAGTTTGTTCTTCTATTTATTCGAAACCGGTTTCGTAGCTCCGCGAGTGCCATTAATGGGGGGCGGGGGGTGATACGCAGAAAACGTGCCTGGAATTTAGCGCCAGGTGGGCGGTAGGGGATGGACACTGCATGCCAGGTACTATACCCTGGGGGCCGAATTTTCCAATACCAGGTTAGGTTGGCGCCAACTGAAAGAGTTTTTACCACCCTGACGGGTAACACTTTTTCGGAAATCCGAATTTGTCCGAAGACTGGATTCGGTTTCGGACGGACATTAGCATATTTCTTTGGACATTTTCGGACATCCAATGCCCAAGGATGGCTTGTCGTGAAAATCCCTCAGTTACTTTTAGTCAATAAATATGTTCCTGTATATAAATGGATCTGTGATGATTGTGGCTTTCGGTTATCCTAACTGTAGCGTTACTTGGCACAAATGCCTGTATTTATATATTTGGGAATGATACACTGGATGTTTTGCATTCCATTCATACATTTTGTCCTGCTTTCGGACAAATTTCGGACAAACAATTATCTGTGGACAGTTTCGGACGGACAGCTGACCATGGTCTTGGACATCGGTCGGACATCGGACACATATTTTCTGAAACTGACACCACTATAACAGATATAACTTTGGATTCAGCTGAGGAAATCGGCAGCGTTCAGGGACGATATGTTTTTTTTTGTGATGGACGCTCAATATGGCGTTGGGGTTAGGTATATCGTGTGCACCTCTCAAGTGAACTTTTCATTTTGACGCTAATTGTCCGAGCAGCTCATCGTGTAATCTTTGAGAGCAAATAAATTATCGTGCGCTGTTACGCGTTATCTCCAGTCAATGCACCTATCATCCGATATTGCAATCCTTTAGGGATGTCTATTGTCTAACTCATGTTTTGTCAACTCAGGTTATGTCAACTCAGATTGTAAAATGTATTCGTGCAATCAAATGACATACTTACGGCGGCTCGTCATAGGAGGCAACTGAGGCCGGGCCTCACCTATTATTTAGGAAGAATGTGCTTTGAAATATGCATTGGTTGCCCATAGGACAAACATATGCGTGAGTGATTCCATTTGCAGCATCGAGTGCTATATTAAATTAAAAAAATGAAATAACACCAACACTATCGGCTTGGACAGTAGTCTTCCTCCACATGCGCCAGCCACCGGTTCGACGTTAGCAATGCTTCGTGACCAAACTAACGAGCTGGCTTAGGCCGGCGGTCCTGCCGCCTCACCGCCTCGCCCGTTCAGGCCCAGCTACTGAGGCACCAAGCGGGCGAACGCATCTCAGCCGACGATGCCGCGGCGTGCTGGGTAATGAAGCCACTGAGGCCGGGATGTTTTGGAAACTCAAAGCGATATTATTCCGAATCTAGGAGTCGTGCGACGGCAATCAAAGTTCCATGACTGGGGACATGTTAATGTACGATCTGGCACACTTTGCTCGAAAGCTATAATAATTTTATATTATGATGGCTTTAACAATCGTCGCCGTCGCGCCGTGCAGGCGCGCGGCGGGCGGGCCGTGGCCGAGAGTAGAGCGGCCGTACTTTTTCCAATTCCCTGCAACCGTATGGTTATGTTTGCCATCGAACTGCGGTGTTGTTTAGGATAGACCCATATTAGGAATGTACAACAACTTCTTAAATATTACTTAAAATCAATCATTTAAATGTTTGCGTAAATAGTTCGTACGGTACGTGATGCGCATTATAATTTGGGCAGCTCTCCCTCTGCGTCTCGGCTCGTGAGGCCACCGACGAGTCGGCCTCTAGGCGCTTGCGCAAGCGTAATACGACCAGCTCGAATGGCTCAGATTCGCATGCTGCCCGTGAGTCGCCAGCCCAGGCGGTGGCGCCGGTTCCGGGGATACGCCTCCGGATCAAATCCCTGGCTCCGAGTGGAGGGGTCCCATGGGGGGAAGGGTCCCACCCCAGGCCTCCTCGCCCTCCCCGGGCATATATCCTCTGATACATGGCAAAAAAAAAACAGATGCAAACAAAATAAAAAAACGGTGGCGCAGCGTGATTTACTGAACGTAGCTGCAAAGTCCTTCCACCGTTGTGTCGATTTTTTATTTTTTTTTTTGGGGGGGGGGGCACCCCTATTATTTCAAATTTTATAATTAGGCCTATGGTGTTGCATGGTAAAAATAAAATTAGAATCTTTAAAGTTAGCATTGCCCCCCAGGCCCAAATCATTTTCAGAAAATGGCACCCCTCTCCTACTCGTTGCAACTTCTGAACTTGGGGCTTGGGCCTCAGGTACTTGGATGACCACGAGCCGCCACTGCTTATCATATAATAAAAGACACATGTATGCTACTGTATGCTCGCCTTGGTATGTAGCATTGGTCTCAGGCTATTTTGTTTGCAATGTAAGTATGATATGTTGGGATCCTCATGATAAAGAATCGCGAGGACAGCCTCTCGTCTGGCTCTTTCGAGCTGCGCGTGCCTGCTACTGCAGTCCTGCTCAGAGCCTCACTCGCTGGTGTTGTTGACGTCTCGTGCTGATCTACTACTGCACTGATGCCAGATGAGCAGCGCCGCCGCTGCCATTTTGCCACTGCGCCTGGGGAAATATCCCGCCTTATCTTGGCTGTCCTGCCGGCCTTCCCCGAGGAGAATCTCCATAGATCAGAGCCGTGACCTGTTCCGCCTGTCTAAATGCTGCGGTGTGCGTGTAGCGCGCTCGCTCGTGTTTGGACTAGAGGAGGAGGAGGAAGAAACAAACATGTTGTTAAACTGGCATGGACCAGTGTTTACAGAGTATAAGCATGCTTAAATATTTTGCAAAATTTGATTGTTGATAAAATCGACTCATCGTGTGCTAAGTTGGTCGACTTATCATATATTATAATTGCAAAAGGCATATTTTACATTAGCCGTTTTCACGATGGATTATTTTGCGTGAAATGTTTTAAAACATTAAAAAATGTTGTAAAATGTTTAAGTAGTAGCCGCTTTCACGATGGACTAATTAACGAAAAAATGTTTTAACCCTCGCCCTACGGGATCGTAGGGCGAGGGCTAAAATATTTCTCGCAAATTAGTCCATCGTGGAGACGGCTACTACTAAAACATTTTAAAACATTTTAAAATGTTTTAAAACATTTCGCTCAAAATAAACCATCGTGAAAACGGCTATTATCTTTCGGAATAAGTATCAGTTTGATTCAGCTCTTGTCATGGGAAAAATGTCGCGCCTTTTTAAAATGCCATTTTAAGCATCATATTTTTTGGGACCTGGAGATGCAAGGTGGCAAAAACTCTCAGAAACTCTCTTTTAAAGGTAACCGGTAACCTATGTTTAATCGTCATTCCAATTCCGGTGCGTTTTTAGTCCTAGGACTAGGGATGCGAGGTGTGGGCAGGTACACCCCCCCCTTTAAGGCCATATTTGGTTATTAACCCGTGCACTGCAGGGGGTTTGCGCCGAACACGAGCTGCAGGGGAGAGCTTGATTTCCGCCCCCCGTGAGATATCGATAACTACGCTAACGTAGCGACAAGTGGAAAAACGGTCATTAGATAGCTCTAGAACAAGCTCTATCGAAAGTATGTATCAGTCTTTTCTGTTGGATCAGGTCATATATTGATGGTCACCAGTGGTCATCCAAATGGTCAGATTTTCCCGGTTTTTAGGACTTTGCTCCAGAAAAAACTGAATTATCTCGGAAACTATGAATAGCTAGGAGTACAAACGATCTAGAGAAGCAATAGAAAGGCTATTGACAATTTGACAATCGTCATCAATATGTCCTCAGAAATTGAGCTCAGAACAATGGTTTAGGCTCCAGAGGTCAAGAAAGGTCAACAGAGGCTATCTTTTTCAAAACAGTTTCTTCGTGAATAGCATTTCACCTAAGAAAGATAGGGAAAATTAATTTTGACGTTAATCGTGTTTGTCATCATCGAGGCGCTTTGAATCATGTTAACGGTGACCTGGTTAGGTCAACTGATAAATTTGACCTCATGTCAAGGTCGTTTGGTGATCCAGATAGGTCATGTTGCATATTGGGCGACGTGTCTCGACGAGACAAACATACTGCTGTCGTCTGATCGTCTCTATCTTTATTCTATCAATAGTTATTAGCAAAACATTGCTGATGACCTCAGATGATCTTGCAGAGATGACTGAGGAACAAGTGCACCTGTGTCATCAGTGATGAGCTAAAATAACAAGACTGAAATAATTAGCCTGATCCAATGCAAATTCTCTGAATAGGAAGCATTTGTATATTTTCCCGTTCACTTATAATGGGGAGGTCAGGAAGTCGACCTGACCTTAGGAAACCGATACAAACAAATCCAAAATAAACCAATTGTAGGTACTTATGCCCTAATAAAATCCTTCAAGTTTCAAACCTCTCAGACAAAGACTGACTTTGGCATGATCACAAACATTTTTTGAAGTCAAGTTCACTTGACTTAGCCTGGGGACCTGACCTGAAATGACCTGAGGTCAAAACTTTGCAAAGTGTGGGTAATTGATGCCCAAACAGTTGGGCGAAATTTGGCGGCGCTGCGCGCCGCCGTTTTCCGTGACTCCTGACAAACCTGAGGAGGGGGAATCAACCCCCTCCCCCTGTAGTGCGCCGGCCCATTTTTCAGCATAATGCTCACCAAGACGAGCAAACCTCAAATCTGCAAATAAAATATAGATATGCAAAATATGTTCCAAAGGGGATTGCGTGACATCTCACTGATTTGTGTGTGGTAAACGGCTAACACCAAGAGGAACAAATTGTCAAAAGTATTATACAAATTGAAAGACACATTTTAGTTGAACTTGCAAATTACGGGTCAAGGTCAAAGGTCAAATGCGGACTGCGGTCAAATGTAAATAACCTTATTAAGTTAAAGGGACACTGCCACCTTAACATTATATTTGAGTTGAGATAGCCATTTTGCGTGCTTGGCATTTGCCAATTCATGTATGGTATAAGTAAAACACCCACTGAGGTCGAATCACAGATAAGAAAATTCGGTGGTCTTTGGCATTCTGTATACATCCCCCAGTCCCCAATTGTATTTGAATAGGGATCAGGCACGTAGCCAGGATTGTTGCTCAGAGGGGGGGACACGTCGGGAAAAAAAATCACATTTTGCTCCTTTAAATCTCATTCTATCTAGTGTGAAATCACATTTTGCCTCCTCACCTCATCATATGTGCTGATTCGGGGGGGGTGGGGCGGATTTCAGAGAAATCTCATTCTATTCTAGTGTGAATTTATTTCGCTCAGGGGGGGCATGGCCCCCGTGCCCCCCCTTGGCTACGTCCCTGATGGGGATCCTGAGCCGATGTCGTAGTCTCTCTTTACTAAATGTTGATTACAGTCGACTTTTTTACCTTTGGCCATACATTAGCCATACACTAGTCATAATTATGGCAGCGTGAAGTTTTTATTTTTTCCCAAAAATTCCTTCATATGACGTCATCAGCCCAAATATTAAAACGCAATTTTCCTGAAATTGAGCAATGTTTGTGAGAAACAAATGTCAAAATCGTGTTCGGCAGAAATTACTTCATATTTTGCACCTCAAACGGCGTACATTTGATAACTTTTTGGAAGGTGTCAGTGTCCCTTTAATACTGTTAGGTCATATGACTTATCATCATTCGACGTGTCTTGATGAGACAAGCGCAATGACGTTGATTTGAACTCTCTTGCTCAGTGCAGTAAGCAATTTTGTCCAGGCAGGTGCTGATTGCCTCAAATATTGATTCGCTCAGAGGCTATTTATTTTCTCATCAGCTTACAATCGGCCCACTCCAATTCTGTTATGGTATATTGCTAACATAGCCAGACGGTAACAAAGTATCAAAGCATGAAGAAAATCGAAGGGCTCGTTTTTATAATTTAAATGTTAAATTTCGGTTCAAGGTCAAAGTTCACTGATATTGTTTTGTCAGTGTTTGGATTTAACCCTATTCCCTGCGGGCGGCCAGAATTACGTTAACCTGCG